>APFE030890327.1:91090-163532 GCA_000404065.3 Pinus taeda | reverse complement strand
TTCTATTCAAATTTTTCTTTATCTATTACTGATGATGATCCCAGAACTGTGAAGGAAGTAGTAGATTCAGAGGATGGAAAACTCTGGAAAGAGGCCATGGTTGAGGAAATGGCATCTTTGCACAAAAATGAGGCTTGGGATTTGTTGGAGTTGTCGTCTGGAAGGAAACCCATTGGCAGAAAATGGGTGTTCAAGAAGAAGACAATTGAAAAAGGAAAGGTGGAGAAATACAAAGCTCGGTTGGTAGCAACAGGTTATTCCCAAGTGCCGGGAATTGATTTTGGTGATATTTTTTCTCCTGTTGCCAAGGTAACTTCTATTAGGCTACTTTTATCTGTTGCTGCTGCTTTTGATTTTGAGGTAGAACAGATGCATGTGAAGACAACATTTCTTCATAGGGATCTAGAAGAGGAGATCTACATGAAGCAACCTGAAGGCTTTTCAGTGAAGGGTAAGAAAGAACTGGTATGCAAATTAAAGAAGTCTTTGTATGGGTTAAAAAAGTCACCAAGGATGTGGTATTAGAAATTTGATACATTTATATGGGGACGTGGTTCACCAGAAGCAAAGCAGATCAGTGTGTGTATTTTAAATTAGTTGGTGACCGTGTTATTTATCTGGTCTTGTATGTGGATGATATGTTGCTGGTTGGAAATGATAAAGAAATTATCTAGGATTTGAAGACCCAATTGTCCTCCAAATTCGACATGAAAGATCTTGGTGTTACAAACTATATTTTGGGCATGGAAATTAAAAGAGATCGGGCAAAGAGGAAGATTTGGTTAAACCAAAGGAAGTATGTCGAGACAATACTACATAGGTTTAATATGAAGGATAGTAAACCAGTGAAGGTTCCTATTCCTGTAGGTGTAAAGTTATCTGTTGAACAGTGTCCCAAGACATAAGAAGAGGAAGATGATATATCTTATGTTCCATATGCAAGTGCAGTCGGTAGCTTGATGTATGCAATGGTCTGTGCTAGACCAGACATTGCACATGCAGTGGCAGTATTGAGCAGGTTTATGTCAAAACTAGGGAAGGAGCATTGGACAGTAGTGAAGCGGGTTTTCAGGTATTTGCATGGGACTAGTGATTATGGTTTGTGCTACCAAGGAAGACCAGGATTGGATAGAGTGTTGGATATTCATGGATTTGTTGATGCAGACTGGGTTGGAGATCTGGATCAGAGAAGATCTACAAGTGGGTATGTGTTTAACCTATTTGGAGGTGCATTTAGTTGGATGAGTAAGAAACAATCTATAGTGGCAATATCAACTATAGAGGTAGAATACATGGCAACCGCTCATGCAAGCAAGGAAGCAATTGGTTGCAGAGATTGTGTTCAAGTATGGGGTTAGTATAGGGAGCTATAAGGATAGACTGTGACAGCCAAAGTGCAATTTTCTTAGCAAAGAACCCTGCTCATCATTCAAAGACAAAGCACATTGATTTTCAGTATCACTTTGTGAGGGATATGATAGAAGACAGAAAGGTGTTGCTGGTAAAGGTGGACACTTTGAAAAATACTGCAGATGCATTGAGAAAATCTGTGAGCTCTGAGAAGTTCTCCTGGTGTAGAGAAACAATGGGTGTTTCAGGGCTGGAAAAATGACTAAGCTCTACTGTGGCCCCTTGTGGAAAGAAAGAAACAAGTGGGAGAATGTTGGGTTGTGTTATATTATTTCCACGACTAATTGACGTAGTGAATCGAGGGGTTAGAGTGGGGGCGGAGCCCCCCTTCGTTGCGCCGATTGTGTAGCGAGGGTGTCACAAGGGGTTTGAGGTGGGTAGGTAGCCCCCCTCTACAGGGTTTTGGGCAGCGCCTGGGGGAATTTTTTTTTGGACCCTATATTAGGTTGGGCGAACCTACCTATGGTTTTCGGTCCATGGTTTTTTGGGCACAATGGTTTTCGATCCATGGTATTGGATGATTCAACATGTACAAATATGTATTGTAACATTGAAATGAATATAATGAAAAATCAAGTTGGTAGTCCTAGTTTTGGGATCTAGGGGAAAATCTATGTGTATATGTTTTTTATGTGTTATGCTCTCGCATTATTTATTTTCATGTTTTAGAATTTGTATGCAGGTAATTTCTGTACAGGGTTAAAACCTACACTTTACAGAGCATTGCATACCTTGGTCAATGCGTTTTCAAGCACTTTGTTGAACACCTCCACTGTCCCGTTAGCTTGTGGGTGATAAGGTGTGTTCTTTTGGTGATACACCTGAAATTCCTCCATTAGTGCACTGATCGCCTCATTCAGAAAGTGCATACCACGATCGCTCATCAAGATCTTTAGACATCCAAAGCACATCAGTACATGCTCAAATAAGAACTTTATGGAAGTCACGCCCGTGCAATCTTTCACTGGTTGCGCTTCTGCCCAACGAGTCAATTACTTTGTTGCAGTGATAATGTACCTTGCACCTATTTTTCCTTGGGTCTGAATAGGTCCTACAAAATATATTGCCCACTTTTCCAAGGGTTGCAATGTTACTTGTGGATTCAAAGCAATTTCATCCCTCTACGATGGCCTACCTGTCTTCTGACATACATCACATGCCTTGCAATATGCTTTTGAATCGTGATAAAGGGTTGGCCACCACAACCCGACACGTAGAATCTTCTGCGCAGTTTCTCTTCCTGCATAATGTCCTCCCACGGCACCCCCATGAGCATCTGCGAGGATGCTGCTTCATTCAAACTTAGGTACATACCTTCGTAGTACTTCATCATTCCCTATTTTGTATAGATTCCCAACAATGACAGATAATTCTGTTGCGTGCACCACTAATTCCTTCTTTTATTGGATAGAGTATCATTCCAACATAGTTCCAGTTGTTAGGAAGTGTATTATATCCTCAAAATGTCCATCTGCGATGCACATAGCAAAGAGCTGCACGTTAGGTAATCCTTCCTCCAAACTATTAGGTTCCTCCTCTGTCTCGATGCATGATAGGTGGTCAGGTCCCACGTTCAATCATCCAGGCTTTACCACAACTTCAAAATCGTATTCTTGGAACAATAAAATCTATCTGCAAATTCGCCCCCCCAACACAGGCTTATTGACTAGGTACTTTAGCGCGGAGTGATCCATATACATCTTAAAATGACCTCTTAGCAAGTAGTGTCAATACTTCTGGAGCAGGTACACCATAGCTAGCCCCTCATGCTCAATTGTAGAATAGTTCTTCTCCACTTTGGCCAACTGTGCATGTAGATCATTCTGCCCATCTTACTTGTCTGTTAGTCACATCTTAGGTTTCCCAAATTATGCTCTCATCATTCTCCTACATTCACGCCAATCATCAAAGCTTCCTTTGTGTGTACCCCACCATCTTACAGGTGTAGCACACAGTACCCAGTCCAAGGCCTGGAAGCATTGGTTTTCTGGGACCTACCTTTCAAATGCATCTAAGAAGGTATCTACTTCAGTTGGACCATCATAAGTAGGTAGATTTCTTACTTCTGTCGACACGTAGTGCAGTGACCATCTCATCATGTTGAAATTCAGCGTAGTTACCTCGTGTAACCGATTCTACCAACGTTCTATTTCTTCGTCAGAATCTGAAGTGTATGAACTCTCACACTCCCATGTAATCTTCCCATCCGTGATGGGATTCACATAGTCTTGGTATCATGTTGTTATCTTATAGATGCAGTTTAGATCATCGACACTTTCATAGTTCGTGGACTGGTTTCGTATATCATGATCCCTCACCAGGATCTAAGGGTAGTATTACACACATTGATTTCTTTAGAAAGATCATCTTCCATTTGTTCAAATTAATTATTCCATTCATATCAGTAGCCCAGTCAATTCCCAAGAGCATAGGGTAGGGATTGCTGTCATCAACAATCTCTATTACTTAAAAATATGCTAGCGCACTTGCTCCCTTAATATCCATGGTCACTCCTTGCAGCCGTCCCATGGGTATGATTTTCTACTGATTCACCATCCTTAGCTGAATCAGAGACCATTGAATCGCAGGTCGCCCCATTCACTCCCATGTCTGTTTCGGTAAAACATTCGCATCTGATCCCAAATCCAGAATGACTTGATCCATCTTGTATTCTCTGATCTTCCCGGTCAATCTCATTTCACGCCCCATCCTTGTCTTATGCTTTCTGATCTTATGGACTACTCGTGGTTCACCTTGCGCAGTCCCAACACATCTATTGATAACTTCTTGTAATCCTTTCATAGCCTTACTGTCGCGCAGTAACTTCATACAGGTTTCCAGGAAAGTAGTGAGTATAGAGGGGTCCATCTCTGGCTCAAGCTTGTCTTTGCTTCCTAAAGTGGAGGCCTCAACAAAGCTCTTCTTATCTTCCATGAAGGCTTCCCTAGCACACTCCAAATAAAACTCAGCCTCTTTCATTGGAGCCTTACGAACCCATGTACTATCTTCTAGCTATTTCCCCTTGTCATCTCCCATCGTGATTCCACTTCGGAGCACTATATTTACATTCAGATCTTCCTCATGTGGCTCAGACCTCATCATCTGTAGGTTTTGAGGTGGGGGAGGTGGTACCACCCCATTGTCATGTATCTTGGCTATCAGCGTAGGACAATATTTTGTTTCATGATAAAACAATGTGCAATACTTGCACGATGGGCATGTTTGATTAGTGCAATCACGAGCATAGTGTCCTCGCCCTCTACACTTGTAGAAAATCAATTGTCCGCGACCTCTACCAAGTCCTCCTCTACCTCGGCCTCATTCGTGCCCCTGAAATCCTATCTGTGCCATATTTCATTTTGGTCAAGGGGTTGCGTTTCAGCCTGAACTCAGTAGGTGGGCATTCTATCCATCATCAATTCACAGCTCCTGCAAGTATGCTTATCATGTCTCACCAATCTACAAAAGTTGTAGAACAACTTTTGCGGAGTTTGCATATACTTCTGTAACAAGTGGCAATTATCTGTGGCATGTTTTCCAGCTATTTGACAGATAGTGCACCACAAAGCAGACACTGTGCTAGGTCCTACTTGAGCTCCCAACCATAAAGGCATCGGTCCTCCTCTTGCAAGGTAATTTGTAAAGACTGGGCAGTGGTCTTTGTCATGACCCTGACTCTTGCATTTCATGCACCATACTTCTTTGTGTACCTCTGGACAAACCGTTCTATCCTACTTCAAGCTTTGCATCTCAAGGCACAGATTCCTCAGCTACGTGTGGATCTGCTGAACTCCTAGATTAGGATCTTGCATCAGGGTCTCATGTAGTCTCATGGCGATCTCCAAGGCCTATGCTTGAGTTTTTATCTTCTGCTACGACATCGCACTTCTTAGGTGTGGTAGTAGTGAAGTCACAAACCACTCGTGATGTTGTCCATCTGTCAAATTCATGTTGGCTTCACGGATTGTACATTTAAGCCTCTGATCTAGTTCCTAAGGCATCTCACTTGGTAGCATCATGATCTCTTTGAATCCCACAATCGACTGTGCTTCAAATTTAGGCCTACTAAATTCCCTATTCAGTTCTTCTTCAATGTCCACTGTTACACAGTAATTTGTCACTGTCCTCATTTCAATCCTTCTGCTGTGTCATGTGTTAAATCAACGTGTTCATATCTTCCCACTAATATAAGAAGATTAAGAAAATTCTCTCTGTTGCTCCAAATTGACCCTCATTCCCTAAGTTTCTGCCTCGTTGCAGGTAAACCCTTAATATACACGACGTTCCCATGTCCATAACGGTCTCATCGCAACACTGTCACCGGTGTACATCTGTTTTCCTCAACGGTCGGATTTCTAGACTCGGGATGAGGTTACGAATTGTATATGGAAATGATGAGTTTGCGTACATTGCCTCTTCACGATGCTGTTGTGAATAACCAGTTTACATCCCATGACAATCTAGATTGGGAAAATTCGTTTCAACAGTCAGCCTTCTGGATGTCTCCAGACCTGGTTGTTGGCATAGTTTGGGTCGCCTTTCCCCTCCTAGTATGGTAGTTTTATCATTTTTGCTACCTTCCTTGAGGATGATTTCTTCCTTCCACATTTCATGGAGACTCCTTCTCCTATTAAGGCACTCACCTTTGATGTGATCAGCTAGTTAGTAGTTCCTTAGTTAATAGTTATATTGGTTGGGCAGTGCTGCTAGTGCTTTTAGGTTTGATATATAGCTGGTGTGGGTGTGACAAGTGTGGGATTGTTGATAGCTTGTGGAAGGTTGTGGAGTGCCCTTAACTTTGTGTTAAAGCTTATGAGTGAGAGAGAGACATTGTATGTTGGGAGATTCATCCTTGAAGAGTGAATGCTTGAGAAACATATTAGCTGGACCCTCTAAGAAGGCTTGCGACATCAAGACTTGGTTGTAAGCTTGATCTTGATTCATTATTAATACAATCAATGATGTTTTCCTATGTCTTGTATGTAATTTACTTGATAGCTCATGACTTATTGACTTTATGAGTAAATAGATCATTGTTGTTTCCCGATTATGTGCTTTGTTGTTTTCCCTTTGTGTTGTTTCAAGTTAATCACTTGTTGAGCAGAAGGAAGCGGAAGCTGGAGTAGCGCAATGGAACATCATCAACCACCGGTTGAGGTAGGCCTCCAACGATGACTATTTAAGGAATCAATTGTTGATCTATCTTTGCTGTGACTAGACCCACTCTAGGGCTAGATGGGTTGCCTCTATCCGCAGAGGGAACACTTTCCTGCATCACAAGTTGGCAACTCCATTGGGGAGTCCTTTGTATGTTTCTTCTCTTGTTTGCTCTTGTTTGGTTTTGATTTGGTGTCTCTTGAATTTTGGGGTTAAACCATCAGTTTTTGGGTTACCTGGGCCAGTTTGGGCAATCCCCTTACTATCTAGAAGGATAATCTGGTGTCATTTAGGTGATTTTACTTTGTCTTTTTCTTAAGTAAGATCGTCGCTGAAGATAGCCTAACAGTTGCAACGACGTCGCTAATTCTATAGCTTTGTACCCACGACTATTTGGTTTTTGTCTCGGGTTTCTAATTTAATTTCCGTGACAACTTCTGAAATCAGACCGTCACTGAAAATGGGTGTACTTTAATGATTGGTTTCTAGTTGTTAGTGTAACACTAGCGACCAGCCTCTAGTTGTCAGTATAACACTAACGACTAGTCTCTAGTTGTTAGTGTAACATCTGTGACGATTCTTGTAAAGTTGTTTTTATAACTTTACCTCCTGAATCCATCAATCTTGTTTATTCCCTATCGTTTCTTGTCTCTCATTAGCTTGTTTTGATTTCTTTTGGTTAAGGTACAACCTCATTGATTTCATTTGAGTTAATCTTGTGTTTTTAGACCTTGTGACCTAGCTCTCTTAAGCATTTCAAAGCGTTTTCTTGATTTTCTTGTCTATCCAAATTTCATCCGCAACCATCTTATTGATTTGCTTAAAGCTTTTCCATTACTTGTTCTTGCTGATTGGTGTTTAGTGTTATTTATTGAACCAATTTCCATATTGATTCGATTGTTTCACTACTAGACATAGATTACAATTGTTTGGATCAATCGGTTTGATGCTTTCTTGTTTGTTTCTTTAAAATTCAAAGCTATAAAAATCAAAAGATTACATTCATTAGTATGCGAAAGTGAAAGTACATTTTTCATTCCAAGTTTTCATGTTTGAAAAATTAGAAGCGAAATTTTAAATCTCTCATTAGTAGTATCAATGCACTATAGGAATTGATGTGTTTATGCATTGTGTCTCTTGAGTGACTGCAATTGCTGGTCTTGGTTTTGTCTTGGTTTGAGAATGATCTTTCTACCCTTCTGTAAATAGGAGTTCATTGAAGTGAAAGATGCTTTATTCATTCTAGTTGCATCCTAGGTTTTAATATACATATGGTAAGGCCTGGAAATTGAAACATAATTGAATATCAACTCTAAAATGAATTGAATAAACCTACCAACACATTGGACCATAACACACATTATTTAGAGGTCTAGGCTAGAGACGTGCTTTGGTGTCGTTAAACCTAGTCTCTATTGTTTTCACTTAAGGTTGGGTGGTTCCTCCTTCTGTGATCCAATAGTTGCTAGTACAGACTTGCGCTCCCAATACTGTCGAGTATATGTTGGGAGACCCCACTAGGTTATCATCCTAGATCCTTAGGAAGCTATGTCTACCACCTTGCAAACCATAATGAACCGAACACAGCATTCGGGAAGATTGACTGTCGTATGGAAAGTCCTTGGTTTTCATATGATTGCCAATGTGTATATGCAGTTTTAAGGGTTTTTTGGTAAATCTTTTGCCTAGTTCTCTAGAATAGTCACTGTCATTCTTTTCAGACTCCTTAAAAGAAAAGTTCCATCTCAGCACTTGTCCTTTCAGGCTCATTAAACCTCAAAAGAGATAGTGTCACTTTTTCATCCGTTTCTCGACTCTTGAAACATGAAAAGGTCAAGTTTTGTTCCTACGTCATAAAATTTACTGCCCACGAAATCTTCTTGGTAACAGTTCAAGTTCTTGCTTGTAAAAAGAGTCTTTTTTTTTTCAGGCTCATTCCCGATGGCAACATCCCCTGAGTCCACTAGGCAAGGTCTTCCCCCATATGGATATCCTAGTTCGTTTCTGCCTTTTGGAAATGTTGGTGCTCCGTATATGGAAGCATTGTCTTTTCCTAGGTTAACCATAGGTTTGTCCATTTGGTTGTTTTCAACCATGGTGGTCCTAAGTGTCATGACTCTTGTTCCACCGTCTCCTTCGTCTGAACCAAGACATGTTGATTCGAAGGTTGAGCCTGTGCCTTCTTCCCCTGTTTCTTCACCTTCATGTCCTCCTTCGCCTGGTGAAAGTTCCATATCTAGTAACTAGGAGACTAAGAATAAGAAGAAGAAGAAAATGAAGAAGAAGGAGAAGTCCAATAAGCACAAGACCACCCGTGAAACTATTGCTCTGAGTACATCTCAGGTTGGAACACCTTCTGCTCCTCTGCGGAAGGTTAAGTTTCCTTGTAAATTGTGCAAGGATGACCATCTTCTTCGTGACTGTCTTGCTATTCTAAGGATATTAGAAGTTTGGTCTCACGAATAGGCTCATCCTTCATCATCCTCTAAAGCTCATGACAATGCTACCCTATAAACTGGCAGCGGTAAGAAGAAAGGGAAGATTTGATTCCCTTGTAGACTATGTGAAGGCAGCCATACCCTTCACCTTTGTCTGCTCATTGATAAAGATTCCGCTGTTTTGGAAAGTCTTACAACTTCTTCGCCTCCACTTCCAATTGGTTATCAAAGGCTCTCTTTAGACCCTCTCCCCGTTGACACAGAGATTAACTTAGATTCGTCTCTTGTCCATCCTTCTCTTCCTGAACCTAGCTATGTCAAACCCGTTCTTGACCAACCATTAGTCGGAAAAAGTGTCGAATTGGATTCACCACCTGTTGATCACTCTGTTTTGGAAGAGAATCATGATTATACTACTCATGTTCTTCTCGTCTCGTCAGATTCTCCTGAGTCCGAGAACGACCCTCCTATCCCCGCTGATCAAGAGAGTCCTTCTTCGATTCCTATAGAGCATGGGGGAAATCATATGATACCCCCACCAAGTAGTTCAATCGTTTCCTTCGACTAGAGTCATTTGACTACATTTCACCTTCCATCCTATGTGCCTTTCTAGATTAACGTACATGCCTATGATAAGGCAGTACTTGGCACTCTCTTGGATGAGGGTGCATCAGTTAGCCTCATGCCTTTCACTACCTGGCAAGATTTGGGCTCCCTGCAACTTGTGCAGGTCGTGCAAAATCTATTGGTGTTTAACGGAGGAACCAGCCGACCTTTAGGGATCCTTCTGAAGTTTCCTATTACTTTGGGAGGCAAAACCGTTTATATAGATGTAATGGTTGTCCAAGGTGCTTTAGATTTCAGTCTTCTCCTTGGCCATGACTATGTTTATGCCATGGGGGCTCTTTCCCATTCACTTTTCTGTGTGGTCTTTTTTCCACACAATGGAAGAATGGTGACCATCTATCAATTATCGTTCTTTAGTCCCCCGATGCGTTCTATGCAGCCGTCATCCCCTATCGTTTCTTTCTCGTAAGTAGTACCTTCCCAGCCACACATCAATTATGTGGCTACCTTTTTGTCTCTGCATCTGCTGATGATCATGTAGATGGTCTCATACATCATGTACTGGGGGCATTGGAACCTGATCTGTCATTGGTGTCTAATGACATGGAGCATGCTTCTTCCATCTGGTGAAGATCTCTTGGGAGCCATGTTTTTGTACGGCCTATGAACAGGAGTCCTGAGCATAGTTCCTTGTATTATGTCAATCTCGTTAAAAAATGAAACAAGGAGTCCTGAGGATAGTTTGTTCATGTGTCAACCTCGTTAAAAAATGAAACTAGGTTTCCGAGAATAGTTATGATCTTGTGTCAACCTCGTTAAAAGATGAAACAAGGGTTATGAGGACAGTTCTTTTACTGTGTCAACCTCATTAAAAAATGAAACACTTCCCTTTTCAAATAGAGTCTTTGTTTAAGATCTCGTAAAATCCAAGTCGAGTCTTTCCAATATCTCGAAAGTGAACCTTCATTCCATCCACCTCGTTGAATGCAATGAAGCTTGGGGAGGCATGCACCTCAATTTGAGTCATTATGTTGGGGGCACGTGAACTTATAACAAGCATAGTTTTTCGTTTCAAGCTTGTGTAAACATGAAACTGAATCCAAGAAGAGTTCTCCATGGTTCAAGCTTGTGTAAAAATGAACCCATACCTAATTTACATCTCGTGATTGCCATCTTTATCCACTAATTTCTACTAGATGAGCCTTGGTTGTTTCATTCCATCGCCACCATCTCTTTGGCCAATCATATGCTTTCACTTGGTTGTTTTTCCCTTTCCGGAGGGACTGCAACGATGAGTGGTTTTATTAGCCAGCCTCTTGACCATTACATGTTTTGAGCAGTTCCACCATTGCCGGAACCAGTTGCTACCCTTTATACCACTCATTCCTCTAGGACGAGTTACCTTTAAGCTCTTTTCTGACTCGTAAAAGATGAAAACATTGCCGAGTTTTCCTTTTGAATCGTTAAACGCAATAAAAGGCGGTCCACTTTAAGCTCGTTTCTGATTATATAAATGTAAAAAGATTGCCGGATTTTTATCGTTTCAAGTTCGATATTGGTCACAAACCGAAATGTCTTCAATCACTTTTCTACTTTTTCGGATCGAGGTCACTAATTACGAAAATTACTCGTTGATCGTAATGGTGAAGTGGTTCTCTTGATCATTTTTTTATACTTTTTTGGGCTCGAGGGACACACATATATGAAAAAGGACCCCCCCTGGAGTTTTCTTTTCCATGTCTTTTTCAAACTCTCTAAACATGAAAAAGACTCTGAGTTTTACCTATGTCAGACTCGTTAAACGTTGATGACATTGGACTCGTCACTATGACGAGACTTGAGCTTCTCCCCCCTAGGGCTCGTTAAACTATTACTAGGTTGGATTTGACCGAAGGTTGAACTTAGATCACAAGCATATGATAGCCCCTTCAAGCTTGCTTTCAAAAATAATTTGGGTACTCACTAGTAATGGTGGGGGAAAATTTGGAAATCATCATTGGTTATCTGCGGCAGCTAGTCACTCTTGAACATCAACACTTTTTCTTCTTGTCGGGTTGGCATATCCATACATCGTCATTTCACCTTCCGTGGTTCTAGGTTGCCATTTTTCCTCATTCCATCTGATCCATGTTGCCTCCATCGAGCCTCTGATCCCTTGGTATTAAAATGCTGCCACCTTCTGGAGTCGTGTCACCGATATGTTTAAGAGTATAATCCTTATGTAGTTCACATCCTTGCCTCCTCCTCTGATACTCTGTTTCACCGTCTACCACTTATTTCTTATCTCATGTCATTGATGGGGGAAACATTATGGCCCTACTACGACAGATCATCTCCTGTTGACGCCAACTCATTATCTAGGAGATTGATCTAGAGATTCCCTTTAGTACCTTGGAGCTTGCATGCCTCAATGGAAAGTTCTTCACACCTAACGATAGAATTTCATCACTAGTCTTCGATTGGGTGATTCCAGGGGTGTTCGACTTCAGCTCATTTTTCACACTTCGTGGATTGTACTGGACAGTACCTTGAGAGCCATTCGCATTATTGATGGTTTCTCTCATGCTTGTTAATAGTTTTCATCGTTGACCAGTAATCAAGCGACTTTCTATCATGTTCGACTTCAGCACATTTGTTCACATGATAGAATTTGTACTATGATCGGTTAGGTTTCAAGACCCCGAACTAAGATTACATATGTTTGGGTTGCGTGGATTGGTTCGTGATTACATATATGACTCTTTGATGGATGGCTGTGACCATGCCTGAGTCTTCATGGATGGCTGCGACCATACCTTTGTCATTATTATGGTCTTATCAACTGGGTGGCTGCATCCATACCATAGACCAAATCTCATATGTCTTATGGATGGTTGCGCCCATGCCTAGACTATATGTATTTCACTATCATAGATAGCAGTTGTACTTGCGCCTGTAGGATCTTCAAGGTGGTTCCAGTCCAGACAGTTTCGTAAAGCATCTCACCCCTCTCACTCTCTCGGGCTTCATGCTTTAGGGGACATCTGTTACATAGTAATTTGTCACTGTCCTCATTTCAGTCCTTCTGCTGTATCATGTGTCAATTCAACGTGTTCATATCTTCCCACTGATATAAGAAGATTAAGCAAATGCTCTATGTTGCTCCAAATTGACCCTCATTCCCTAAGTTTCTTCCTCGTCGCAAGTAAACCCTTAATATACACGACGTTCCCATGTCCATAATAGTCTCATCGTGGCACCATCTCCAGTGTACATCTGTTTCCCACGACAGTCGGATTTCTAGACCCAGTGCGAGGTTACGAGTTGTATATGGCGATGATGAGTCTGCATACATTGCCTCTTCGCGATGTTGTCACGAATAATCAGTTTACATCCAACGACAATCCAGATTGGGCGAATTCATTTCAATAGTTTGCCTTCTGGATGTTTCCAGACTTGGTTGTTGGCATAATTTAGGTCGCCCTTCCCCTCCTGGTATGGTAGTTTCATCATCTGTGCTACCTTCCTTGAGGATGAGTTCATCCTTCCACATTTCATGGAGACTCCTTCTCCTATTAAAGCACTCACCTTTGATGTGATCAGCTAGTTAGTAGTTCCTTAGTTAATAGTTATGTTGGTTGGGTAGTGCTGCTAGTGCTTTTAGGTTTGATAGATAGTTGGTGTGGGTGTGACAAGTGTGGGATTGTTGATAGCTTGTGGAAGGTTGTGGAGTGCCCTTAACTTTGCGTTAAAGCTTATGAGTGAGAGAGACACATTGTATGTTGGGAGATTCATCCTTGAAGAGTGAAATCTTGAGAAACATACTAGCTGGACCCTCTGAGAAGGCTTGCGACATCAAGACTTGGTTGTAAGCTTGCTCTTGATTCATTATTAATACAATCAATGATGTTTTCCTATGTCTTGTATGTAATTGATAGCTCATGACTTCTTGAATTTATGAGTAAATAGATTATTTTTGTTTCCCAGTTACGTGCTTTGTTGTTTTCCCTTTGTGTTGTTTCATGTTCACTTTTTGAGGAGAAGGAAGCGGAAGCTTGAGCAGTGCAATGGAACTTCATCGACCACCGGTTGAGGTAGGCATACAATCATGACTATTTAAGAAAATCAATTGTTGATTTGTCTTTGCGGTGACTAGACCCACTCTAGGGCTAGAGAGGTTGCCTCTGTCCATAGAGGGAACACTTTCCTGCATCACATCCGCTACTCTATCATTCGGGTTATCGATGGAGTACTTAATATACTAGGTTAGTGTGTGATCTTGCAGAGAACTAACCAGTGTTGCTTTCTTTATATGGTCATTTGTAACACCTTGAGCTTCCCATACAACCCTTACAACGAACTAGAATTGGTCTGGGTCCTCATTTCCCAAGCCTTTAAACAAAGGAACCTTCATTGTGTTCGCTATACTAAATCATGGTGGAGGTGGAGGTGGTACAGGTGAAGTTGGAGGCGATGGCGGTGAAGTCGGTGGTGGTGTGGGAAGAGGTGGAATTCATGAAAATCCTTGTCTTATCAAATGAATAGCACTTTACGAAGAGACCTTTGTGATCCCATCTTTTTCCCCTCACATAGGCGAAATTTAGGGGCTATGCTCTGGACCCTTATTTCCTTCATTTCTATAAACCTTTCCACTTTGCTTAGCCCCAAACATCAAGGTAGCGACATAACCCATTTTTCACACAACAACATTTTAATCCAAGTATTCAAATATTTTACATACTTACCTCGTGGTCCTTTGAAAAAGTGTCACTCTGCCTCTTTATAGCTGGTTGAGTTGTCAACCGAGAACTAAATAACAAATCCTCCTATGATGTGATCGAGCCAATGATCGACGACACACACGATCTTATCCTGTGATGCTTCTAACCTTCGCACTAGCTCTGGGGTCCACACAAAAGGACTGTCAAGTTTCCACCTTCCTTGGATATCTACTAGCTTCGCGATCCACTCGTATAACTCAGTAGGGAAGGACGCAACAAATATTTCATGGATTTCCATATATAGGTACCTGTCTTGCCACTGTTCTTTTGACAGTCGTGGGTTTTTTTTTTCCTATGCCATGAACTCGTGAATCCTCCTATCCAACCATCCTTCGATTTCTTTCTTAGTTTCAAATGATACAACATCGCACATCTCTTATGAAAATTCCATACCTCACAACAAAACCATTTGTTGGCTTGAGGGAGCCTGACCTAGGTTCAATGTTAGTTAGCCAAACAAATCCCTACACTACTGGCACTTTCGACATCAGCCCATGGAGCGCGGACTGAAGTCTCACTCAAAGTAGTATGGGGAGATGCTAGAACCAAGTTTCTACACCTTTGAGATGGTTCTGATGTCGATTTATTCCAACTATACCTGCCTTCGCATATGTTTCTTATCCCTCTGTTCTACCCTTCAATACCTTCACAAAAGCTTACAATCAACTTTCGCGTAGCCCTAACCAAGGGTTGAATTCCTTTCGCGCTGCTAGGGAAGCGAATTGTGATATCTCCCAAACTAGGGCAAGTATCTTACTTATCTTATTAACATATCTTAGTTAGCTTCATGTAAACATATGTTCTTACATGCGTTTACTTAACCAACACATTTACATATATTCGCGCATCATATAAGCATTAGAAGTGAAATTCATACCCAATATAAAAAATGCATAAATAGGAAATAAAGATGCAAAAATTATAGAATACTTCTCTTTATCGATAATTCTAGATGACTACAGACTCAACTCGCCCTGTGCACTAAGCTGCAGGGGTCCGTGCACTTAGTTATGGACTAGTAGGCCTCTGCACACTTAGTTGTAGAGTCTCTACCTACGCTACGACCCAAAACTCATACTTCTACTTCAAAGCTATCTCTCATACATGTTCGATCTTCATTACTTCCATTCGTTTCTTTAAACTACTTAGAGCTTAGCTCTATTTATACAATCCCATGGTCCATGGACCATGGTTAGATCTTTTACAAGCAACATTACATTATCAAAATAAGGGTGGACAACTCTATGACTCTTTAACATCTGCATGCTCCGCGACAACAAAATGCGGAGTCTTTACATTTGGATTACAAAATTGGACCAAAATATGGGCTTTTATCCCCAAAACTGCCCTTGGGGGATCCCGCGCCAACAACAGGAAGGGAAGTCTAGTGGAAAAATGGTGACAAACCCCTGTTTTGGAATATGAAAAGAGCCATTGACCTCACCACACCTCAGCCAACACCCTTGATGACCATATCACCCCTGTATCCATTAGAAAAAAAATCAAGTTTGAAAATATAAAAAAAAGGGAGAAGAAAAATACATCAAAAAGGGGCATGTCAACAGCAGCCTACCTCACCTTCCACTGCATAAACACATCTTCCACTCATTCCAATACCAATTCAACTTCATAGCAGAAAAAAGATGCGGAAATTCAAGAAAAAGACAACTACAAGACATTTTGTAGACATCCTATAGGAAATCCTGTAGCAACCTATTCCACAAAAAAGGCCACTGTAACTCCAACCCACCATCATCACAAGGACAATGGGAATAAGGAAGCTACTCTAGAGCTCAGCAACAACAAGAAGCCCAGAAGAAACAAAAGCCAACACCTATACATCATCAAAGGAACAAATCATCAACAAAAGAAGAAGAATGAGAGGATGAAAAAGAGGATGAAGTACAAAAGGGTGAACAAAATTCTGAAAAACAGAGCAGGGAAGAAGAAGAATCACCAAGGGTGTCTTTGGAGCCTACAGAGAAGGAGGTAGCAGTTTCTATAACTGCCCTAAGTACACCTGTCAAATCAAAAGGGAAAGGACAGAGGAAAACTCCCCTTTACTTTAGAACAAGGAAGAGAACCTGGATTAAGCAAGGGATGCCCCAAACCCCTACCAAGATTCCACTTATCATAGAGGACTCACCAAAAGAACAAGAGAAACTAGTCCCTCTAGAGAAGACAAAAGAATAAGAAACATCAAAACAAGCTTCTTCTAAGTCACCAATCACCTATGTTAGGAGACCTATCACCAGGTCGACCTCAAGAAAACAAGTTAAACAACCTTTGACACCTTCACAAAAAGTGAATGGTCTCCTACAGGAAACACAGATAGAACTATAAGAAGAAAAAATGGTCCTACAGGAAACCCTATCAAAGTTGCAGGAAACACAAAAAAAACAATTAGGAAAGGCTGCAAGGGTAGAGGGAAGGAAAAGAGGCAGAAATTACTCAAGAAAAAATAGAGGAAGAGGCTTAAGAGCTGAAGGAGCCTAGACCATAGCCAAACCTCAACTCCTACTACATATTAATTGAAGGAGGTAGGGTAATACCACAAAAAAATTCCATTCCTCTATTCTTTGAACTTGAAAAAGAGAGAGAAAGGACACATCGGTGGATGAAAATTGCTAAATCAAAAGGGGTGGCATATGTAGGCCACATGGAGGAGAAGCTACAAGAAATGGGCAGAGAAATAAGTAGCATAAGAGATAGGGAAAAAATGATGAAATGTCAATTAGAGGCTGAGAACACATGGCTAAGAAAGTATCTATAGGAAAACGAAGGCCAATTGGAAATTATGGCAAGTTTATCCATGGAGAAAATTCAATGCAGGATGCAAGAAAAATCATATGCCTTATACCTCAAAGAACAATGGCTGCAATTTCAGATAAAAACCCTAGCATAATGAAGAACTATGCCTTTCCAAGACTAATTGCAATTCATTGACCTCTGTGACCAAAGAACGTTGGAGGATAGAACAAAAATATCTGAATTCTACCTACACAGTTTAGCTCTGACAGATTTAATTGTGTGTGACCCCAATCCAAAGCTAGGGGACTTACAACTAATGGCCTTGGTACCTTGGATGGGTCATGAGGAAGCCAGAGCTAAGGAAATGAAATGGGTATTAGGAAGAGAAGAAGAAGAACCCCTCAAAGCAAAGCAACCTAACTCAATGGTTGTCATCAACACTCACAACCTCATTGCAAATGATCCCAAGCTTGCACCACGATACCTTGTTGTACAAGAACAAGTAGTCACTCATTTTGAAGACATTCTAAGATTTCTAGGAGATGAGAGCCATCAAGCCTTCCAAAGGAGATGGAACACCCTACCCTACAACCTAAAGATCAAAGAATATCATTCTCATGATAGAATGAGGGATGCACTAGAAAGAGTCCCAATGTATAAGAAAACATTCCAGAGAGTCACAGTCAATTGGATTGGATTGAAACTCATCCACCATTACTTTTAGGTATGTTAGAGGGGAGAAAAGAAGAAGAAGAAAGAAAGCAGTGGGAGGAGATAAAGAGGAATGCGGGGTTTATCCACAAGAGGAGGAGACTACAGCAGAAGCCTCAAATGTCAGGAAGGCCACCAAAGCAATGGAAGACATGGACATAGATTGAGTTTCTTAGAGGATGAGAAAATTTTTTAGTAGGGGGTGATGATGAGGCTCATCAAAGGGTAAATTAATTGGACCTTAATGCACCTCTAGCTTACTAAAATCAACTTTTTTCATAATTATTTACATGTTTTAATTATATTTTGCTTAATGAGGAGATTAAAGATGAGGTGTCATGACTAGTGGTCTAATGTGCATTCATTGTAGGTTTTGGAGCAAATTTGGTCTAATTATAGAGCAGGAACTCGAATGAAGACAAGCAAGAGTGATTCTAGGAGATAGGATCTCCCTCCTTAACTCCTCACTCACTCGAAGATTCCTCAATCAAATCTCATCAACTTGGAGTTGTAAGTAGCAGAGTCACGAGGTTCATTGGAAGCCAAGTGAGTGAAAATTGAAAACCAGTTGATCTTGAGATTGGGAGCTAAGCTTCCCTATATTTAATGAATTCATTGGTAACTTCAATTGTATAAATCAAGAGGCTTAGAGACTCATTAGGATTCAGATTTTTTGTGCAAGATAGATATGCAACACTTTTGACTTGAAGCATGGTAACTAAGCACTCCTGTGTATTTCTAATATAATGAAAATGAGAAGCATTCCCTTGATCCAACACTAAGTTGGCTCAAAGGGATGATGCTCTTGGGTTAGGGTCCAACCCTAGTAGCAGAGGTTCCTCTTGTTGTATATTATGTTTAGATTATGCTCATAGTTAGTTGTTGAACTGATTTTGGTGTTTTTAATTTGCAAATATTGGTAGGGTTAATTAGTTTGCTTCCATTTGTGGATAGTTCTAATAGTAGCATTGTAGTGACAAGAATATATTCCAAAAAGGCTGACAGCAAGTGGTTTTCACCTCATTTCTCCCTTTCAAGGATCATGGCTTGAGGAACACTTCCCTTACAACCCAAAAAGACAGAATTCATGATTTTTGTGTAATCTAGGGTTTCCTGCTAATTATGTCATTATATTTTAGTTTTATAGGATAAGATGCAATTGGAATTTCTAATCTCTTAGGTTTTGTGCTAATTTCATATTGCCTTTCTATTGGTTTCAAGCACTTCCATGCATGAACTTAGCAAATAAATGGTGACAACTCTGTTTTCTTCTATTTGAATAAACCCTTCTTGTTTTTAGATAGATTTATGTATAAATGCCAACAATGATGTGTGTTGTTGCAGGAGTCTCTACATTGTAGGGAGACCTCATCTCATTAGCCTCAACCAAGCCATATCCTCCCATGACTTCCAAAAATCACTAAGGGCTCAACTTTAATTCTTGTTTCATGAGGAAAACTTGCCATTTCCATTTAGCAAATCCAACCATCTTAAAATATTTTTCTTGAGTTCTAAGTAGTGCCTACCACTTCCATGACTTATTCCCTCCTTATCCACCTTTTCCAAGCTCCATTCCACCTTCTAGACCACTTCCTAAGCTTTCATCCTGTTCCTGTAGTAAAACAGGGGATCTTGTAGGAGAACTAGTACATCCTATAGGAAAACTTGTAGCAGCCTGCTTTGAGACCGAATTGAGAAAAATCATCACTGAAGCCAAGATTAGGCTCTTGCTTTCCCTCCAAGCCATCAAAACCATTGTACTCCTCTTCCTCCACACCTATCTCCCTTGCCAAAGAACAAAGAAAGATTAGAATTTACATTTTTCAAGAAAAAAGATAAAGAAAAAGAGTTCTTTTATATTTATTTGTGCACATAGCAGTTAGTACTCTCTAGATTAGATTTCATGCTTGGACTAGGTAAAACGTCACATGTGTTAAAATAAGGTTATTTTGCAAGCAAGGTATGTTAATAAGTAGATAGAGGATCTCATGTTATCTTGCAAGAATTTTTTCAGTCTTTTATTCTTGCAATAGGAAACATTCCTTTTCTCCCAATTAGGGTAAATTTCCCATCTCCAGTTGGTAATCAGACTTCTTCTAGTCAATAGAAGGTTGGTTTGAGAAACCCTAGTGGTCTGTCTCCCCAAATCAATAGTGACAAAGAGTAGACCATTTACATCTATTTGTGTATACAACATTGTCACCTCAGGGTTTGTATGAGCCTCGGGTTGATGAAGTAAAGTTAGTAGCCTGAGGATATGCAACATCCTTGCTGCAATACTACTGCTCATCACCAAGCACTCCTTCTCCTAGCTAAATGAATAGCATGTAGGCACTATCTCAACATAAGAGTGCAAATAATTAGCGACCAACCATTTCAAAACGGGAGAGGATGAATATATAGGCAGGGAGAGGGAGTTAGGATCTCTCCAAAAATAGGGGAAGGCCCTCATCTCAAGGAGGTAACTCATGGGGATAATATCAAAGGGAAATATTGGGAGAATTCGACCACATCCACACTGAACAACCTCCATCTTGTCATTATGGAAGCTTCTAGATCACGAAGCTTCTTGTCCTCTTTCAGAAAAGTTTCCTTTTAGGGATCAACACGAGTATCCAAGAAAAAAGTGCACTAGCAGCGTGGGGCCAATATATTGCAGCTAGCGATCAACACTAGTTGCCAGTGTTAGGGTTTCACTGATCCTAAAATTAGGGTTTTAGAGCTTACTTCTTCAGGCAAGGCAAAGGCATGTTCCATCAGTGTTTCAGGGAGGATCTGAGCTGCATATCAGGATGGATACACCACATGATTGCCACGTTTTGGGCACTTCAGGGTATGACACAAGGAATTGCAAGAGGCGTGACAAAATACTATGTGATAGATGCACCCTAAAGCATGAAGGTAGAAAAGTGAGTGATGGTTGAGATGATTTATGAGGCTTTTCAAGGGCGATAACAAACACTGTCAGGAGACCTGAAAATCAAGGACGCATAGACATATACATATATGATATCAAAACATGAATCCATGGTATGGACGCAAGCATACTAATAGAAGGTATTATGTGAATAGATCCATGGCATGGGAATGACCATCCAAATGAAAGGGATCACTTGTAATTCTTGGATCCAAGGTATGGATGTAGCCACCTGATATAGAAGAATCATCATGATCATAAAATATAAAGTCCCATGGTATGGTCACAACCATTTGTATAGAAGAAACATGTGTACAATCATGAACAATACATAACTCCACGCAACCTGAGTCATATCAGATAAAACTTAGGTTCTTTCACTCTATCCCCCAACTCGATCAAAGTAGGAGTTCTAACATGTGATTGAATGTGTCAAAGTCGAACATGCTAGAAAACCACTTGATTATCGGCCAAAGATGTGGGCCATTAATAGGCACGAGAGGAACCACCAATAATGAAAATGACCCTCAAGGTACAACAATACAATATGTGAATGTGAAAATGAACCTGAAGTCGAGCACTCGTGGAATCATCTGATCCAAGGCCAATGATGAAAACCTGTCGTCGGATGCGAAGAACTTGCCATTAGGGCATGCAAGATCTAAGGTATTGTAAGGGAGTCTCTATGTCATCTTCCTGGATAATAAGCTAAAGTCAACATGAAGTGACCCATCAAAGGAGGGCCATGATGATTCCCCATCATCAACAAGAAACAAGGAATGAAGTGGAATTATAGAGTAGGATCCGAGATTGTAGCAAAGGGTTAGAAAATGTATAGTTAGTGAACTTTAGATAGGACTTCTCTTGAACATCAAAGACACAACTCTAGAGCATGAAGGTAGTTGACTCAACATAAGACCAAGGGTCATGATGACAAAATGGAATAGTCAGATGAGAGGCAAAATGGATCACCCAAACCCAGAAAGACAAGTGAATGAGTGAGGATATCCCAAACCCAACACGAGAAACAAATGAGTTTCATGTTCAAGAGAGACATGCTGCCTATACAGGAGATGTTTCACTTTCATTTTCCCCACTATTTCTAGTGAGTACTTAGGGAGGAGAAAATCGGTCTCGTCATGGTGACAAGCCTTTTGCTATTTGATTTTTTATGAGTCCGATGGAAGAATAACTCAGTGTCTTTTTCATATTTTGTGAGTTTGAAAAAGAGATGAAAAAAATAAAACTCCATCATGTCCCTTTTCGTAATTTGTCTCTAGAACCCGAAAAGGTAGAAAACAATATTCGAAAGAACCTCTTGACCATATTGACCAAGGTGTAACTTTTCATAAATAGTCAATATCAGCCCGAAAAAGGGGTAAACGTATACTGAGACGATGTCAATTCATTTAATTTAACGAGTTTGAAAAGACAAGTACTTAGCGATGTTTTCATATTTTGAGAGTCAGAAGAGAGCATAAAGATGACTCCAGGGGGGTTCCTTTTTCATTTATTTTTAATGAGTTCGAAAAATAGATAAAACAAAAACTCATTGAATCAGTAACAAATGATCATTGTAACCACCAAAAAGAACCTGTAACTGCACAAAGACAACCACACATCAATGATTTTGGAGTATATTGGAGTGTGCATTTTACCCCATTTTCCTTGATTTTTCAGGCAAGTAGTGTGGCAAAGCACCATTTCCCGAACCGTCAGGTGTAGGTAAGAGCTCTACATTTCCTCTTGCTTTTCATTTACTTTCATGCCATTTCTTAGTGTTTTTAATGGTTAGGAGAGAGGATTTCAAAAGTTAAAGTCAGGGGCAATTAACGCGGGTTTGCTCATCAGATCTACATTGATCACCCCTGAGCCTAAAAGGATCTCACGGTAGGTTTTAACCTCGTACAGAAATTACCTGCATACGAATTCTAAAACACATAAAATAAACAATGAGGGAGCATAACACATAAAACACATATACATAGATATTTTCCCTTGGATCCCAAAATCGAGACTAGCAGCTTGATTTTTCATTATTTTCCTTTCAATGTTATAATACATATTTATACATGCCAAAGCATCCAATACCATGGACCAAAAACCATCACGTCCAAAACCATAGGTGGGTCCGCCCAACCTAACATAAGGTTCAAAACCAAACATTTTCGGGGCACTTCCCTAGACCCCATAAAGTGGGGTTATCGGTACCCCCCAAACCCATGTGACCTCCCCTCTAACCCCCCGGTTAACTACGTGAGCTAGTCATGGAAAGAATATAACACAACCCAACATTCTCCCACTTGTTGTTTTCTCTCCACATGGGGCCACAAGTGAGCTTAGTCATTTTTCGATCCCTGAAACGCCCATTGTCTCTCTACACCAAGAGATCTTCTCAGAGCTCAATTTTTTTTTCAATGCATCTGCAGTATTCTTCAAAGTGTCCACCTTTACCAGCAACACCTTTTTGTCTTCTATCATATCCCTCACAAAGTGGTACTGAACATCAACGTGCTTTGTCTTTGAATGATCTGCAAGGTTCTTTGCAAAGAAAATTGCACTTTGGCTGTCACAGTCTATCCTTATAGCTCCCTGTACTAACCCCATATTTGAACACAATCTCTGTAACCAAGCTACTTCCTTGCTTGCATGAGTGGCTGCATTGTATTCTGACTCTGTAGTTGATAGTGCCACTACATATTGTTTCTTACTCATTCAACTAACTGCACCTCTAAATAGTTTAAACACATACCCACTTGTAGATCTTCTTTGATCCAGATCTCCATCCCATTCTGCATCAACAGAGCCATGAATATCCAACACTCTGTCCAATCCTGGTCTTCCTTGGTAGCACAAACCATAATCACTAGTGCCATGCAAATACCTGAAAACCCACTTCACTGTTGTCCAATGCTCCTTCCATGGTTTTGACATAAACTTGCTCAATACTCCCAGTGCATGTGCAATGTCTAGTCTAGTACATACCATTGCATACATTAGGCTACCGACTGCACTTTCATATGGAACATGGGACATGTTCTCTTACTCTTCTTATGTCTTGGGACATTGTTTCACAGATAACCTCACACCTACAGGAATAGGAACCTTCATCGATTTACTATCCTGCATATTAAACATCTACAATATTGTCCCGATATACTTCCTCTGGTTTAAACATAGCTTCCTCTTTGTCCGATCTCTTTTAATTTCCATGCCCAAAATATAGTTTGCAGCACCAAGATATTTCATGTCGAATTTGGAGGAAAAATGGGTCTTCAAATCCTAAATAATTTCTTTGTCATTTCCAACCAGCAAAATATCATCCACATACAAGACCAGATAAATAACATGGTCACCAATTAATTTAAAATACACACAGTGATCTGCTTTGCTTCTAGTGAAGCCAAGTCCCCATATAAATGTACCAAATTTTTGATACCACATACTTAGTGACTGTTTTAACCCATATAAAGACTTATTTAACTTGCATACCAATTCTTTCTTACCCTTCACTGCAAAGCCTTCAGGTTGCTTCATGTAGATTTCCTCTTCTAGATCCCCGTGAAGAAATTTTGTCTTCACATCCATCTGTTCTACCTCAAAATCAAAAGTAGCAGCAACAAATAAAAGTAATATAATAGAAGTTACCTTGGCAATAGAAAAAAATAATAATAAATAAATAAATAAAAATATCACCAAAATTAATTCCCGACACCTCAGAGTAACCTTTTTCTACCAACCGAGGTTTGTATTTCTCCACTTTTCCTTCTGCATTTGTCTTCTTTTTGAACACCCATTTGCTACCAATGGGTTTCCTTCCAGCTGGCAATTCCACCAGATCCCTAACCTCATTTTTGTGCAAATATGCCATTTCATCAACCATGGGATCTTTCCATAGTTTTCCATCCTATGAATCCACTGCTTCCTTCACAGTTTTGGGATCATCATTAGTAACAGACAAAGAAAAATTTGGATAGAAAGTAGATGGACTATACCTTTTTGGCTACCTTCTTTCTTGAACTAATCTTCTCATAGCTAGAGTTTGTGGCTCTTCATCTTCTGATTCCTCCTCTATTGTAGAGTCTGATTCTTCCTCCTTTAGCTCAAACTCTATCTTCTCAAGTTCCTTTGGTTGGAATTCATGTTTAATAACATCTTTCACCTCTCTGAACACCACATCTCAGTTGTACACAATCTTCCTTGTTGCTGCGTTCCAAAGATTATAACCCTTTAAACCATCCTTATACCCAATAATGATGCACTTTTAAGATTTACTATCCAACTTGGTTCATTTCTCCTTTGGAACATGTACATATGCATCACATCCAAATACCCTTAGATGTGAAAGAGAGGGTTTCTTAGAAGTCCATACCTCTTGTGGAGTCTTATCCTCCAATGTTGATGAAGGTGACCTGTTGACTAGGTAACATGCAGTATCCACCACCTCTGCCTAGAATTCCTATCCTAAACTAGCACCATTGAGCATGTTTCTTTCCCTTTCCATCAACGTCTGGTTCATTCTTTCTGCAACTCCATTTTGCAGAGGTGTATATGGAGTAGTCTGCTTCCATGCTATACCACACATCTTATAGAATTCTTCAAATTCCTTGCTGCAAAACTCTCCACCATTATCTGTCTGTAGCACCTTTATCTGATTTTCCATGAGAGCCTTAAATTCTTTAAACCTGTCAAAGACTTTAGATTTATTCTTAAGGAAATATATCCATGTATTCCTTGAGAAGTCATCTATAAATGATACATAGTACAAAGACTTACCCATTGATGGAACCTTCATAGGTCCAAACATATCACTATGCACAAGCTATAATATTTGTTTCGCCCTCTACCACCAAAGGGGAAACTCACTTGATTCTACTTCCCATATACACAATTTTCACAAAAATCAAAATCCAAAGAGCTATTACTCATACCTTCTACCATACCTTTACCATGAAGTATTCGAAGACCCTTCTCTCCAATATGTCCAAGCCTTTGATGCCACAACATGGTCTTCTCTCTAGATACCACTATATTTTCTACTCCACTTTCAGGAACCACAGAACTATTGCACCCATCAATAACAGTGCTACCTTGTAGCTTGTACAGAGTTCCAATCTGAACTCCTCGCATCAATACCAGTGCTCCCTAAACCATCTTGTAGGTATCCTTCTCGAACACTATTTTTACACCTACATCATCTAACTTGCTTATAGAAATCAGATTTCTAGCTAATGGAGGAATATGTAGAACATCCAGAAGTGTTCTAACCCTTCCACCTTGCAATTTCAACTTTACTTTTCCACGACCAATGATTCTAGCCTTCCTATCATCCCTCAGGAAGACATCACCACCATCATATTTCTCATACTTGCAGAACCACTCTCTATGAAGAGTGAAGTGAAAGGATGCACCTGAGTCAATCAACCATGCCTCATGATCTACATGTGTACTTGAAGAAGCCAAGTACACATCCCCACCTTCATCTGAGGTGGTTTTTGCCTCTGTAGAAGGAGCATTATCAAATCCATTTCCTTTATCAGGAGCTTTAGATTTACAATCCCTTTTGTAGTGCCTTTCCTTTCCACATTTCTAGCACACCACATTTACAGGTTTTCCTGAATATTTAGGTCTCCCTCTAAATTTAGATCTCCCACTCGATGACTTATTTTTGTTTCTATTCTAGGATCGTCCTCATACAGGCAAGGCATCACCATTCTGGCTCTTCGTATTTTTCTGTTTCATGTCCTCCATCAGCAAGGATGAGACTATTTCATCAAACTTCAAAGCAGTTGCATTACTACCTATTTTAATAAACAGACTATCCCATCAATCTGGTAGAGAACACAACAAACTGATGCACTTATCTTCATCTGAAATTTTAATATCAACAGATAATAGCTGACTTAACATAGTATTAAATGCATTTATATGCTCTGTCAATGAGTCTCCATCTTTCATCCTCAAGTTATACACCTTTTTCCATAGGAACAGTTTATTCACCAGAGACTTAGATTGGTACAAAGTCCCTAACTTGTCCCACAAAGCCTTCCCTGTAGCTTCCCCTGATACATTTAGCAATAATGAATCTTAGACACACAGTCGTATTGTGCTTTTTGCCTTCCAATCCAACTTCTTCCATTCTTCATCAGACAGTCTCGTTGGTTTAGTACCCGAATCTACCATGATCCACTGATCTTTATCCATCAACAAGTCCTCCATCTTGAGTTTCCACAACTCAAAACTCTGACCATTAAATTTCTCGATCTCTATCTTTCCACTGCTCGCCATCTTCATTCACCATCAGAATCGATCTCACAGATCTCCCACTGAACAGGGTCTACCATAGGCATGAGTGAAACCCCTCAGCAACAAAGGCGTCCCCTTGAAGCCAAAATTGCTCCGATACCAAATGTAGGTTTTAACCCCATTCAAAAATTACCTGCATACGAATTCTAAAACACATAAAATAAACAATGCAAGAATAACACATAAAACACATATACACAAAGACTTTCCCCTAGATCCCAAAATTGGGACTACCAGCTTGATTTTTCACTATTTTCCTTTCAATGTTACAATACATATTTATACATGCCGAAGCATCGAAGACCATGGATCGAAAACTATCGCGTCCAAAACCATGGACCGAAAACCATCACGTCCAAAAAACATGTGTGAAAATCATGCACAAAACCATAGGTGGGTCCGCTGAACCTAGCATAGGGTCCAAAACCAAAATTTTCTGGGGCCGATGACCTAGACACCATAAAGTGGGGTTACGGGTACCCCTCAAACCCCCTGTGACCTACCCTCTAACCCCCCGGTTAACTACATGGGCTAGTCATGGAAAGAATACAACATAACCCAACACTCTCACTATCAACGCGAGATTAATTAAAACAGTCGTGCTGGCCACATGGCAGAAAAAATGAAGAGAAATCTTTTCTTTGGATCAAATTTTTTTATTTTTTAAACCATGAAAAGGTATTTAATCATTGTTAACGGTTGTTTTGCAGGAGATTTCGACAACATGATCATCGAATGGAAGGAAAGGGGCCGTGAGGCAGAAGATCACCAAGCTGCCCAAGATCCTGAATGTGTAAATGCTTTGAGGAACTGCGAGTTATTGAAATTCTTTTGAACGCTAGTTCTTAGAGCTCAAAACAAGATGCTACACTATCTGATCATTTTATGGGATGTTGATTGATAGATCTTAATAATTGGAGACCAAGAACTAGAGTTGGAAGTAGATGATATCTACTTCATTATCAGATTGTCCAGAAAATGGGGAAGAGTTCAAATCTTTGGAGCTCGTGGTCGAGATGAGAGCACTAATGCCTTAATCAAAAGGCAATGCCTAGGTGTAGAGACAACTATGAGTGGGAAGGTGAAGATAGGAACCATTAGCAACCTTCCCTTGATGACAATCCTACACACCAGGGCTCGTTTAGCTGGAGCGTAGGCTTTGTATGAGATATCAAAATCTCAATTCTAGTATGCAGTAGAGTACCTTACTCCAACAGTGTTGAACTGGTGTGAAGAGTTACTCGCGAAAATGAAGAGGAAACTGACCAAAGGAAATCTGGGAAACTTGAAGCAGTTCAGCTTTGGTTCAATTTTTTCACTTTCTTTGTGGAGCGTGTGCCCCTATTTTAGTACTAGTGGGTAGAGGTGGAGGATCCATCTCCATAATATCTGAGGCTACTCAGATGGAGTGAGATCATGCATCATGGAAAATGGGGCCAGCAGATGCATTTCCCTCCGTCGTTCTTTGGTTGGTTGCACCAACAACTGATCATTGTGGATGACTATACTTATGCAGGAACAAACTTCAAATGGGATCTAGATTTGTCTTTAACATCGGGTGAGAAGTGGACTAATGCAAGTAAAACTTTTTTTTGAATTGTTTCAAGTTTTATGAATTTATTTCATGTTAAAATGTATCTAAGAGTTTACTTCTGATAAATATGTAGATGTAGGACCAGAACGGCCTCCTGGCATGATGCCAATAGCACCATGGGTAGCACGCCAGCTAGAAGATGCTCCATACGAGGAAGGAGAAGATCCTATGGTAGAGATGGAACAAAATCTAGAAGTGATCACCCGAGGATTCTAGAATATGAAACTATAGATGACGTGTCACTACGATGCCAGAGGCATATAGTAGGAGTGTGTACGAGACTGCGCTAGCTATTAAGCCGAGTGAATAGAGTGGTCTCATGCTATCGTGAGCATCATGTGGGAAAATAGCCTTTCTAGTCGTGTTTTTTGCACTATTATAGGCTTTGAAATCCATGTGTCTTGGAACACTTTATTTTTGAGATTTTGATGAACAAACTTTAACTGACGTGAAATATCTCTCTCTCTCTCTCTCTCTCTCTCTCTCTCTCTCTCTCTCTCTCTTTATATATATATATAGATATATACATATGCATTTTTATCTTCTACTTATGTGTTCATGTATCATGATGATATGATTAGTTTTATAAATTACACAAATGTCTATCAAGAACATAATTTTCTAATGCATTTGTTAATGTATTCAAATTCCGTGGAATATGTTGATATGTGATATAATCAAAATTTCTTTCCAGTAATTGAACACGTAGATACATACAAAAAATTTGTAGATTTCTTACTACATAATGATGATTCAATTATAACACAATGAGTCGTGAATCTAACTTAACAAATAAATTTCAAATGCCAAGAGAAATTGCTTCTAATAACAGTTCAATAATTGCACTGTACTCGTCAATATTATTAGTTGTTCATCCCACGAAAATAACTTGTAAAATGATTAGCTCGCCATTAGGGGCAAAGAGTGCTCAAGCTCTGGAGGATAATTTTTGTGTGCTACGACAAGCACCATCAACAAAACCAACATAAAGGTTTGACAACATCTACATACCGAGTGGAAGACAAGGTAAGTAGAAGGAACTTGTTCACAAAGCAAGCAATCACACCAAAAAATCAAAACTACAGTATGGGGGGATGCTGGAGCCAAGTTTCGGCACCCTTGAGATGGTTGTGATGTTGGTTTATTCCAACTATACCTGCCTTCGTGCAGGTTGCCTATCCCTCTTTTCTACCCTTCAGTACCTTCACGAAATGTTACAATCGGCTTCTATGCAGCCCTAACCAGGCATTGAAGTCCTTTTGTGCTTTTAGGGTAGCGAAATGCGATATCTCCCAAACTGGGCCAACTGTCTTACTTATCTTATTAATAGATCTTAGTTAGCTTCACGAAAACAGATTTTCTTACATGCATTCACTTAATCAACACATTTACAGACTCGACTCACACTGCGCACTCAACTGCGGACTACTAGGCCTCTGTGCACTTAGCTGCAGAGCCTTTACCTACGCTACAATCCAGGACTTAGACTTCTACTTCAGAGCTATCTCTCATACATGTTCGATCTTCATTACTTCTGTTATCTCAAAATCAAGTCCTGATAGGCTGCTGGTCAGGTTGACTCTAAGTAACTATTTCAAACCAAGCTTTTGACTAAGGCTTAGCCTCCTTAGCCTGAGAGGGCTCTCTCAAAAGGGTTATTGATTTTGATTAATGATAAGATGGCTAAGTCTTGTGGTGTAACAACATAGACAAATATAATCGATGGATAAACATTTCATTAGTTCCCATTCGGCCTATGGAGTCAATCATTCTTCAGTAAACTATGAAACTGCCTTTACATAGAAGTGTTGATGCCTCGAAAATCGTTGCAACAACATTGGGGAAACCACCCGGTCCGGACCTTAGTGTAGCTCCTTTTCCGTTTGGGATAGTGGCTCCGACTGGGGATGATGGGACCAGTTTCCCAGAAATAGATAAATGGGATGAGTGAATGTTTTATAGATAACACTAGCGATAAGCAAGAGACTAAAACTATTAACAGAAATATAAATAAATGAAACTATCCCGGGAATCTATTGAGCTCTAAAGCATAGCTTTTGATGCTCTATGTCTAAAAGACAAGCATATAGATGACTGTATCTTCACGACATAGATATTAAATCATTTAAGATTGCTGTGCTTAAATAGTTAAGCAGAGCAATTGAAGCGAAATTACCACACTTTATACATTCATATCATTATCATATACATGATTCAAAAGTAAAGGCAGATTACTAAACACCCAATAGTGGAATGAATAAGATTTTTTGTAATAGCGCATGCATATAATCAATGATAGCAAGATTAATTACATAACAATTAACATAAACAGAATGACTTCAGACACAGATAGAAATACCATATGAGCTGCTTGCCACTCCCAGATATCAATCGCTATGTGTAGTTCTTCCCTTAACGCATAGACATTCTTCAATCAACGACAATAGTGCACAATTGTATAAAGAAATTCCTTCATTAAAGTAAGAACAACTGGTCGAGTTTCATAAAGAATATTAACTGAAGCACAGTAGTGCAAACTTCAGTCTGTTAAGTCTCTTACAAAATTTTACGACCCTTTCTAAAAACATGAAAGGGTCTATAAATACAACACTAATCTAAATATCTATTAAACATAAATGCTACTTAAACTGATATCAATAACTTTTGTTTCTATTTTGGCGAGCGATCTGATGAGCTGGAAGGTGATTCATTGAGTCGATTGCTTTCCTTTGAATTTGAGCTGGTTAATTGCAAGCATTGGCTCAATTTCAGGAGGTTTGTTAAGGCGTGAACTGAGCTGGGCAACATATGTGGCATCTTGGATATCGGGGATCATACACCCGATGGCATCTGTTAAACATTTCAGGGCGGCTCTCTGTGCATTAGGTTTAACTAGGAAGTGCCAATACGTTTCCAAGTTCAAACTATTAATCCCGGCGATTAATCTTCCTTTTCCTTCTAACTCGGGATAGCATGATTGCTCCAATGCATTTTTCGTTGTATTCTTTCCTGGTGTGCACTGTGAAATCATATTTTCCAAATAGAGAGTGTTGTTAACTAAATCAACTAAATTGCTAGAAGTTGATCTACACCTTGAAGCTGCTCTCTCTGCTTTTAACACTTGAGTATGCCATTCTGTGAAGAGTATGTCTTTATGTACTTCAAGTATCTTGGGCAAATTAGCCGCTTTTCCCGAATTAGAATCTTGCCCTTCAAGATGTGCTGTAATAGCCTCATCGACTTGATTCAAGTCATCTCTAGCTTTCTCTACCTCCTCATTTATGGATATGGTTAATTCGCAGAGTGGCTCCACTTGAGCGATCTGTTGACACAAGAGTTTAATTTGTGATATTAGCGCATTGTTTATCAATGACGCTTCTTTCCTAAACTCTGTCATCTGCGAATCTCCTTTTATCTTTTCCAGCTGCGATTTTATTTCAGCGATTTGCTCATCCTTGCTTTTCACCATTTGCTCATTTGCTGCTTTCAACTTTTCCAATGCCTCCCTTAATTCATTTTGTTTCTGGATCGCATTCTGGTCGATCCTTTGTTTCTCCGCCTCCAATTGCTGGGCCAACTGACTATTCATTTGTTGTTGTGTTGCTAACTGTTCTTCTGCCTGCGCTGCCTTCTGCTGTTGTGACGCTAACTTCTCCTTGGCTTGCGCTGCTCTCTGCTTTGTTTCGGCCAACTCTGTCTGTAATGTGGAGATTTCTTGGTCTCTAGTCTTTAATAAAAGACATACCTCCGATGCTTTGTCGATTGTTGCTGCTGAATAAGCCCCAGCATACTGTGACAATTTAGTTAGATCATCAGAGGGATCCAATTTCTCCTTCCATACTACATTTCCCTTGACCATTTTCTCTGGAAATATAGAAGGTTGATCAAGCCTTCGTCTTTTCCTTGAGCGCTTTACCACTGCTCTATGCCTTGGGCTGTAGAAAACATCCAATGGAGGAATATCTTCTACTTGTAGAATGATTTGATCGCTGGGATCTTTCTGAATTAGCTCTACTTTCTTAGTACTGGGTGTGCCGCTGGTTCCGCTTAGAACCTTAGATGAAGTATCATCTCTTATGTCGCTAGTCTTAGAAGTGCCTGTATCTTTTGAGCTTTTCCCTCCGCTGATGATAAAATCAAAATGCTGCCATTCCTGGAGCAATTTGGGGTCTGTAGTAGTGTTTACATTGGCATCAGTAGTGGTCTGTGGCCCTTTTTCTGTTTGAGGCCCCTTCTGTACTTGTTCCTATTTTTCTTCTTCTGCTCTGCCTATTCCTTTCGCTGTTTATCCTCCCGCTGTTTCTTTATCCGTTCTTCCTACTCCTTTTTATGCTTTTCCTCTTATTCTTTCCTCTTCTGTTCCTCCCGCTGCTTTTCCTATTTTTTCTCTTGTTCTTTCCTCTGTTGTTCCTCCTGCTGCTTATCATGATCTTTTGTTGTAGCAGGAGGTTCCTTTGTCTGTTGCTGACCAGGGTTTCTTGATGATGCCGCTGGGGTTAGCGCTAATAAATCTAGAGGCGGAGTTTGCAACCTTTGCTCTCTAAGTTTATTAAAATCAATTAACCCTTCATCATTATATCTCATCTTGGCGAGTTGTTTGGTTTGACCTATTGTTTCACTTGAATAGAACATGTCATCAAACATATCTTCCTGATGATCAAATGTTGCTAACTTGGCGTGTTCTAGTGCGGCATAGGCAATTTTCTTTGGGTCAAATGCCCTGTTTGGAATTGTAGCCAGAGTTAAAGATTGAATCTTTGTGGCTTCTTTCTCTGCATGTTTGAGATCATGCAGAGTAAAGATACCACACCTTAAGGGAAAAGTAGGCCAGCCTCGTTTCTTTTCCTTTTTGAGAGTCTGTGTAGTACTCTCAGCCGTAATTTGATATGCAATTTCCCTAGCTAGCAATTTATCAGGAACATATAAGGGGAGGACATGAGGATTTGATTGGCTGCCGAAGACTCTAATATAAGTAAAATGCTCTTCTCCGAACCAACTAGCCACTGCTGGCAAATCGAAGGAGGCTAGGTAGGAAATCTTTGAAATGGGTTTATCAAAAATTGAATAATAAATGGGAACCATGAAGCCATTACAGATCTGATACAAGTGGTTTTTATAGGATGACTTCCATAACTTTCGGTGATAAATATGAATGGGCGAGGGGTCCTGTGCGGTCCACCTCCAACCAAGAATAGGGAATTTAGAATTAAATTATAAGGTATCTAAGATATATGGACTGTAGTAAAATGGGGGGATTTTCCTTTCAGTTATGACAGTCTTATGTCTAAAATCCCGAACAGCTACGGCTAGCTTATCCGAAAGGATAGTAGCCTAGCCCATAATAATACTGTTAACTGCTGCCTCCATGAGAGGAACCATTTCAATGGTAAAATTAGCAGAGTCGTGTAAACCCCATAATCTACACATCATTATACCCGCATAGAAATAAGGAGAAGCCAAAGAATCGACCGAGTACTTACCGAAAGATTCGTGCTTGTGTTTATTTGGATTTTGCCTCCAATCCTTGATTGGTTCAGACTCAATCTCATTTTCACTTGCAAATTTCTCCAGGAAGGCGTTGTTGTATATCTTCTCTGGCTCGGGCAAATGATACATTTGCCTCAAGTCTTCTGCATTGAACGATCCGAAGATCCTTCCATCTCTTGGGCTAAAAGTTCTATCCATGATGGGGATTTCTTCAATCGCCCATCGCACAACGTCTGTGTATGGGAGAATTTGTTCCCTGGTTGCTATCCTGTGAACGAAAGAATCAGCCAAATCCTTGAGATTGCAGTCCGACTTCTTCAATGAATCAGCGGTAGCTTTTTCTACCGTCTGCGTTGGTTTCTCGACTTCAATTAAGTCATAAGTGCCCTACCAAGTTACTCTGGTAAGGCCTGTGCATGTTGTATCAGATATTAGGCCTTTTTTGCTGTTTGTAGCGGCTTGTCCCGCGACTGGTGGATTGGAAGCGCCTGCGGTCTTCTTAGATTTCTTACCCATCATGCCCGAACTTCTGTCTATGATTGAATTCTGCACAGAGAGGCAATTTGGCGTAACACAGAGAGATAGCGATGAAAAATTGCAATTAATAACAAATGAATTGATACACAGTAATATATTCGACTTTTGAAACGGGCGCGGAGAAAATCCTTAGAAAGATTTTAGGACATGAATCCATTAATTGGCCGTATAAATCCTGCCACCTTATAAATTCTCATTATATCGTTATTCAGTCGAGAAATCTCTTTAAGCATGCAATGGACGTATTAGCAGTCGAGCGGAAGTGATTAGGCTTTAAATGTGAATAAATTGAGCTTTCCAATCACTTTAACGGCTTTTTATTGAGAACTGTGCCTCATCGCATCGCATCGGGGGTTATGACAAGTCTGCCTTAACAATGTGCATCGAGATTCGCCGATCGCCGATTGCGATATCGCATCGGCGAAAGGCCTATGTGCATTGAGAGTAAAACAAAGGGGACCCGCCGATCGCCGAACGCCGATAGCTTATCGCGTCGGGGGTAATGGTATGTGGCGTTTTGGTTGTGCATTGGATATCACCGATCGCCGATCGTCGAATGCGATATCGCATTGGCGGAAACCTTGTGCCATTTATATATGTCCCTCATGTCATTGCGATATGCGATCTTGCGATCGCTTTATCGCAATGACGAAGATTTGCTTTATTTCTTTTAAATGGATATTGTTTAAAAAGGGTTTTTATAAAGCGCTTATTTGATTATCAGACCTTTTGTTAAGTAAAAGTATTGATATCAATCTTATTCTAAAGGTACCCATTTCATATTTTAATGTTTCATGAATAAAAATAATATGAAATGGGGGGTTGTTTGTAGAGCACAACAATTGGCGATTAACTGGAAGAACCAGTTATATCTGAAAAATCAAAAAAATACTTAACTTTTTGAAATAGAATTTCAACTTATAAGGGGAAAACTCTGATATAACTAGATATTTATGCATTCTGAACATCATGAAAATAATTTTGCTAACTTCCTCCTATTGCTAACTTGAAATAAGTACATTTTAAGTCTCAAATGGGCTTTTATTGGTTTATAATGATAAAAATAGAAAAATCTCTACAAATTAGCCTTTATAGTAAACTCGCCCGTCATAGGTAGAGCCTCTGCTGCCAGTAAACGTTTATAGTCTCCACAGGGATACCTTTTAACCATGTAATTGTCCATTGTCCCATCCAATTAAGAGTGTTATTATCAGAATGAGTTCAAAACATGTTTTCATATTTTGTTCATCTTTCTTTTTTCTGTCATTGACAGGATAAAAAGCCATTTCCCTGGTTTGGTGGCCAGCTGTTGACAATGCCACTCACTGGTAGTAGTCTAACTGAACAAGCTAGCTCGTGATGAGACTCCTTGTCTTGAAATTTCAAGCCATTACCCTGTTTTGGTATGCAGTATTGGTAATGTCAGTTAAGCTATTTCCCTATGAACATGGTAAGCAGGCTTGCAATAAGACCTCTTATCTTTAATATCTTTATATTTTAGAATTACACTCTGAAAAATCATAATCTTTAATGAATGGGGTGAACAATATTTTCCTTGAGAATCAATGGATGACAGGTTAAGAGTTGAAGATGCTGATATTGAATTGACTTCTATTTTTTATATTGATAACCTTTAGAGACCAGTTTTGAAAACAAAAAATGACTTACATTACTTTTATGCTTTAGGAGGAGTTCACCAAACTCAAATTGTGGTTTCAGAATACAATGATACCTAATTTCCCCAAAAATTATCCCTTTTGGTTAAAAGTTCTATTGTTTGAAAGCAAATACTTATGATACTTCTGTGAGACAACTTTTCAAACATAGTGAAAGGTCAATGAAAAATGCCTTTAAACTTTATTTCCTAAAAATCCTACAAACTATAAAATCCTATGGAAATGAAAGGAGAAGGGGTTACCTTCTCAATTAAAGAACTTTTTTAGGATGAGACCATTAAGAGGTAGAGACTCCCTCAAACCTGCTAAATCTTGCAATATAAAGGTTGAATGGCCTATTTTCTCACAAATCTGGAATGGTCCAAGCCACAACATTTGGAACTTGGTGTGTTTGCCTTTGTCCTCGTGGGCTTTGTCCCATTTCAGAACTAAGTCGCCGACCTGGAATTGTTTAGAACCTGATGAGACAGAATCAAAAGCTGCTTTGATGATTTGCTGATGTTTGGCATGGGTATCTTTGGCCTTTTCCCTTTCTTCTTCTAGTTTTAAGATTTGATCATATCTAAGCTGAATAGAAGAGGAAGGAGCTTCTTCAATGAACTGCACTAGGGCTAAAGAAGGAAGAATAAGATTTGTAGGCAATATTGCTTCTTTTCCATAGAAAAGATTGAACGGAGAGGTTCCTATAGAAGCTTTCTATGTTATCCTATCAGCCCATAATGCGAACACTAAGGATTTGTGCCAATTTCTATGATTTTGTTCGATTGTTCGCTTGATGATTTTGATCAGATTCTTATTAGTGGACTCAGCTAAACCATTACCCTCGGGATAGTAATTAGCTGAATATTTTAACTTACATCCTCTCTTGATAGCAAAATCAAACATAGCATTACCTGAGAAATAAGAAGCATTATCAAATACAAGAGCAGTTGGGACACCAAACCTGGTAATGATGAATTGATTTATGAATTCAATAATTGCTTCAGAATTTGTTGTCTTCAAAGGGATTGCCTCAACCCATTTATTGAAATAGTCTGTAGCAGTAAGAATATATTTATGCTGTTTGGAAGAGGGCGGATTAATTTCCCCGATGATATCCAATCCCCATTGCTCAAATGGTTGTTCAATGTTGACTGGTTGTAAAGGGAAAGCCGATTATCATTGTCTTCCACTAGAAGTTTGGCAATTGAGGCATTTCCTTACATACTCGTCGGCGTCTCTAAATAGAGTTGGCCAATAATATCCAGCATGAATGATCTTATGATCTGTTGTGTCAGCTCCAAAATGTCCTCTTGCTGGTCCATCATGTAGCTCCTGCAACACCTTTTGAGCTTCAGCTTTCTCAAGGCATCTTAATAAAATAGAATCATAATTCTTCTTAAAAAGCACATCATCAATAATTGTAAAAATATTTGCTTTTAACCTGATGGCCCTTTTTCTTTTGTAAGATAAATTTGGAGGAGCATAACCATTTTTTAAATAAAATATTAAATCTGCATATTGAGATTCAGAATTAGTGACACTTATCTGATTGATTTCTTCAGTTGGACCAGTATCGCCTGATTCGGGAATGTTGGAAGCTCCTGCCAATATCCTGCAATAACCTTGGCCTCTAACAATCTTTGCTGGCTTAATTTCTAAATCATACTCTTGAAGCGTTGTGACCCAATCAGCCCTTTTTTCACCCAGTTCTTTTTGTATTAACAGTTGCCTTACAGCTGGGAAAGGAACTATTACTTTAGTGTGAGTTTTCAGAAGGAAGGGTCTATAATGCTTGACTGCTTTAAACACAGTAAAAGCTTGTTTTTCCACATCAGAGTAATTCAATTTGGCACCCTGAAGATTTGAGCTAAAAAATGAGATGGGTGCCTCCATATTTTGATCATTTAGTTGCGTGAGTACTGCTGCGTATGAGGAATCAGATGCGATAGTATACAATGTGAAAGGATTAAAGAAATTTGGAGTGATTAAGGAGGGGGTGTTGATAATGGATTGCTTTATCAAATCAAAAGCTTCTTTTTCTACTAGTCCCCACTTAAAGACTGCATTTTTCCTAATCATTGCCTGGAGGGGAAAAATAATATGAGAAAAATATGGTACAAATCTTTTAACAAAATTAATCTGGCCAAGAAATGACTGCATCGAATTCTTATTGTGAGGGAATGGGATCTCAGAAATTTCTTTGATTCGATCAGGATCGATATAAATTCCATCCCGAGATACAATAAAACCTAGGAGTTTCCCTTGATCAAGAGCAAAGAATGACTTTCTGGGGTTAAGAGAAATTCCATACCTTTTACATCATTGAAAGATCTGGTTTAAGTCATGTAAATGATTAGACCTCTCTTTATAAAATAAAGTTATATCGTCTAGGTAGACGACAACTATTCGATTAATCAATCCCCTAAAAGCTGTAACCATAGCTCTTTGAAAAGTCGCTCCTGCATTTATATGTCCAAAAGGCATCTTTTGATATGCATATGTTCCCCATTTTGTTCTAAATGTAGTTTTAAGCTAGTCATCAGGATGAACCAAGACTTGGTTGTAACCTCAGAAACCATCTAGAAAGGACATTAATTCAGAACCTGCCATTGATTGAACTATCTACTCCATAGTAGGCAATGGGAAATTCTCTTTCAAGCTTGCTCTGTTCAGATTCCTGAAATCAATACAAATTCGGATGTCGCCATTTTTCTTCCTAACAGGCACCATATTAGAAACCCAATTGGAATGTCAGACTGGAAAGATAATCTTGGCTTTAAGGAGTTTGTTAAGCTCCGACTTAATCTGGCTTTCCAAATTTGGGTGTATTTTTCTTAACTTCTGCTGAATGGGTTTTTGATCTGGAAGCATTGGAATAGTGTGCTGGATAATAGATGTGTCATAAGTTTCTAAGTCATCATATTTCCAAGCAAAAACGTGTTTATTCTTCCTTAACAGTTTGACAAATGCTTCTTTCTCTTCTACAAAAAGTCCCAATCCTAAATTCACGTTCTGAGGAGCTTGCTCAGTACCCAAATTTACCAATTCAAACCTTAGGGTAGAGCTTTGGATCTTTTTATTAGTTAAAGGTTTAAACCTGTCTTTTATATCATAAAGATCTTCTAGTTTTACCACAGGCTTAGGAATTGCATTTTCTTGAGGTGTTTCCTTTATTTGGGAGTCATGCTTATCCTCTTCAATGATTTGGTTGTCATAAGAATTTTCAGAAGTTAAGAATTGTAAAATGTCATCTTCATGATTAAATACTCTCCAATTAGTGATGTTGTCAGGAATTGAAGGTCTAAAAATCAACTCTACAGAAAATCTATCAGGGCTGTAGTCTTCTGAAGGTAGGAGCCTGGAGGCTACATTGGCTAGTAAATCGGCAGCTGAATTCTGGGACCGAGGAATGGAGGAAATTTTAAATGCTAAGAAATGCGAGGTAAGGTGTTTCACTAGAGATTGGTAATGCTTAAGGTGATTGGAAAGGCAATGAATTGCATTTCTAACCTGTTTCACAATGATTTCAGAATCGCCAAATACTTTTAGATATCGCACTTTAAGGCTTATTTCTTTATATAAACCCTGTACTAGGGCTTCATATTCAGCTGTGTTGTTAGTGCATTCGAATTCTAACCTGCAAGATAGCATTGTCTTTTCCCCATGTAGACTAATTAAGATGCATCCTGCTCTCGAGCCTTCACTAGACTTGGAGCCATCAAAATACAAAGACCAAAATAAAGGAGTATTAACAATCATATTTACACTTTTCTCTTCACCATTGAAACATCTAGACTTATCTGTTTGTGAAAAAATTTCAATATGAGATGTAAAATGATTAACTGAGAAAGGGGAGGGTTGGGCAACAAAGTTTCCAAAGAATGACTCTGATGAATAATTGCCCAAAATGTTGTTGTTGAATGCTACAGGGTGGTTTTCTTGTTCAAAATCGGTAACTGTATGGGTCATATGTTTTTCTCGGTCAATCTTTATTTGATTTGGCTTTCTTTTATAAGGGAGCCACATGTGTGACCAGTCAGTAGAAATGTACCCATGCAATTTTTCGGACCAATCTCTACTCAAAATCAAACCGTAAAACTCAGGTATATCAACTATTAGAATGTCAATCCTTTGTACTATTCTGGGATCAGCAGACAACCTGATAGTTATGGAATTAATTTCTCCGACAACCTGCACCTTAGTTCTGTCTAATTGAACAATATGAATGGCAGACTTCTGGGGCTCTATGTTCAATTTGGAACAAACTGAAGCTGGCATTATGTTAGAGGATGCCCCTGAGTCAATTAAACAGTTGTGCAGGTTTCTGTTGTAGATTTCATAAGTGAGAAGGAATGGTGGAGTATGAGAACTTGACCTATCCCCAATTAGGATGAAATCTGTAGCTTCAACCATACCTGGAGGGGATTGGCCTGAATCATTAGCAGCTTTTGAACTAGGAAGTGGAGTAGAGGGGACATCATTCAGTTCTTTAAGAAGTAATTTTTGCTGATGCTTTAGCTTGCTAAGTTCAAACATAGTTATGTTTGCCTTAGTTTTTTTCATGTCATCAACAATGTTGTATTCCATTGAATCGGATACAACTAACGTCCTAGATGTTGAAGGGGAATTGGAAGTTGAAGGCTGGTTTTGGGGGACTACTGCAGGTGATTTCTTTGGAGGAACTTTTTCCTTTGTTGTGGCAGCACCTGCACTCCTTTTCTTTGAAGTTTCTTGGGCAGGTTCAGAAGTACTTTTACTTCTGGTGGTAACTAGGAAGGCTTCTTCTTCATTATCAGTATCAGAATTGGGGAGTATAAAATCCCACATTCCATGACACTCAGCTACTTCTTCCTCATCGTCAGTTGGTGGTGTTGTCTCTTCTTCTTCCTCCTCTTGGTCTGAATCTGCATTAGATATGACATTGGGTGGCTTTGTTTCAGTTTTCTTATAAGTCCTAAATGGTCTTTTGTTTGAAGTTTAGGCCACTTGTTTCTTTATGTCAATCATTTTGTTAGACAAAGTTTTCAGAATCTTTTGTAATCCCTCCATGTCATATGGGTCTTTCGGGCTTTTCTTCTTGGAGTCTTCTTTAAAAGAAACTTTTTTAGCTTTTCTGTCTTCCAAGGCAGCTTTCTTTTCTAAGGAATTGATGCGTTTTTCCACATCAAGTGCTTCTTTCATATTTTCTGCTAAGGTAGGTTTCCCAGCCCTATCTACAAAAATTCCTATATTGGCAGGCATGGCAGTGATATACCATTCGCTTCGAATTTGTTCACTTGGTTTGGAAGTTGTAGGGATTTTGTTGAGTTTATTGAAGCAAGCATTAAATTCCCTAATTGGTTCCCTATGCTCTGTTCTTAGGTTGGAGAGATCGTTTATTAAAGTTTCCAAAGACCTATCATCTCCATACTTAGTAAGAAACTGCTCTTGGCGTGTATCCCAACTGGTAATGGAACCAGAGGGTAGAGAGAAATACTAGGATCCTGCTGATCCTTGCAAAGTATAAGGGAAAAGTCTCACAACAACATCTTCTTGTGTTACCCCTTTCAAGTTGACCGACAACATGAAATTATTGATGTGTTCCTCGGCCTGGGTTCCATCATCTGGATTAAATTTGGGGAGCCATTTTTCAGGAGCATCTGGTAAAGGATGCAATGGTGCAGGCATATTGACTGCACCAGGTCTGGTCCATGGATCTACCATTGTAATAGTACCGGTGGTTGGTATTACTATTGGGATTCCAGATGTGTCGGAAGTGGATAATATTGAGGGGTCAGCAGATTGAGATGTTGAGGCTTCTGTTCCCTGGTGGACAACAATATGTAATGGAGGAGTGGGTGGTTGAATTTGCAGATGAGGAGATGAAATGGATGATGTGGATGAAAATTCTCCACTATCAGACCCTTCAGTATATTTCTTGGCCCTTTTCCTTTCGGGTAAAGGGAACTCAATGGGTTGAATACCAAGCTTTTCACTTTGAAGTCTGGTGAGTGGATGAGAGAGATTGAACTGCGAAGTCGCACTGCTTTGTGATACTCCAGATCTTTGTGGCGAAATCGAGAAGCTCTGAAGTTTGTGGATAAGAGACAGAACTTCAGGGGATTCAAGACTCAATTGTTCTGGAGTATGATGGATGTGAGAAGTGGTAGTTGATTCCTATTCTTCTTGATTGCGCGTTGGAGAACCAACATGCGATCGAGAATAACTAGGAGAATTGGAGGGATAATTACTCTTAGAATGGCTTGTAGATTTGGGTTTACTTGCCATTCATAGTCGGGGCCCTCCTTCTAGCGCCAAAAATGTTGATGCCTTGAAAATCGCTGCAACAACATTGGGGAAACCACCCGGTCCGGACCTTAGTGCAGCTCCTTTTCAGTTTGGGATAGTGGCTCCGACTGGGGATGATGGGACCAGTTTCCTAGAAATAGATAAATGGGATGAGTGAATGTTTTATAGATAACACTAGCGATAAGCAAGAGACTAAAACTATTAACAGAAATATAAATAAATGAAACTATCCCGGGAATCTATTGAGCTCTAAAGCGTAGCTTTTGATGCTCTATGTCTAAAAGACAAGAATATATATGACTGTATCTTCACGACATAGATATTAAATCATTTAAGATTGTTGTGCTTAAATAGTTAAGTAGAGCAATTGAAGCGAAATTACCACACTTTATACATTCATATCATTATCATATACATGATTCAAAAGTAAAGGCAGATTACTAAACACCCAATAGTGGAATGAATAAGATTTGTTGTAATAGCGCATGCATATAATCAATGATAGCAAGATTAATTACATAACAATTAACATAAACAGAATGACTTCAGACACAGATAGAAATACCATATGAGCTGCTTGCCACTCCCAGATATCAATTCCTGTGTGTAGTTCTTCCCTTAGCGCATAAACATTTTTCAATCAACGACAATAGTGCACAATTGTATAAAGAAATTCCTTCATTAAAGTAAGAACAACTAGTCGAGTTTCATAAAAGAATATTAACTGAAGCACAGTAGTGCAAACTTTAGTCTGTTAAGTCTCTTACAAAATTTTACGACCCTTTCTAAAAACATGAAAGGGTCTATAAATACAATACTAATCTAAATATCTATTAAATAGAATGCTACTTAAGCTGATATCAATAACTTTTGTTTCTATTTTGGCGAGCGATCTGGTGAGCTGGAGGGTGATTCATTGAGTCGTCTACTTTCCTTTGAATATGAGCTGCTTAATTGCAAGAATTGGCTCAATTTCAGGAGTTTTGTTAAGGCGCGAACTGAGCTGGGCAGCATATGTGTCATCTTGGATATCGGGGATCATACACCCGATGGCATCTATTAAACATTTCAGGGCTGCTCTCTGTGCATGAGGTTTAACTAGGAAGTGCCAATACGTTTCCAAGTTCAAACTATTAATTCCGGCGATTAATCTTCCTTTTCCTTCTAACTCGGGATAGCATGATTGCTCCAATGCATTTGTCGTTGTAATCTTTCCTGGTGTGCACTGTGAAATCATATTTGCCAAATAGAGAGTGTTGTTAACTAAATCAACTAAATTGCTAGAAGTTGATCTACACCTTGAAGCTGCTCTCTCTGCTTTTAACACTTGAGTATGCCATTCTGTGAAGAGTATGTCTTTATGTACTTCAAGTATCTTGGGCAAATTAGCCGATTTTCCTGAATTAGAATCTTTCCCTTCAAGATGTGCAGTAATAGCCTCATCGGCTTGATTCAAGTCATCTCTAGCTTTCTCTACCTGCTCATTTATGGATATGGTTAATTCGCAGAGTGGCTCCGCTTGAGCGATCTGTTGACACAAGAGTTTAATTTATGATATTAGCGCATTGTTTATCAATGATGCTTCTTTCCTAAACTCTGTCACCTGCAAATATCCTTTTATCTTTTCCAGCTGCGATTTTATTTGAGCGATTTGCTCATCCTTGGTTTTCACCATTTGCTCATTTGCTGCTTTCAACTTTTCCAATGCCTCCCTTAATTCATTTTGTTTCTAGATTGCATTCTGGTCGATCCTTTGTTTCTCTGCCTCCAATTGCTGGGCCAACTGATTATTCATTTGTTGTTGTGCCGCTAACTGTTCTTCTGCCTGCGCTGCCTTCTATTGTTGTGTCGCTAACTTCTCCTCGGCTTGCGCTGTTCTCTGCTTTGTTTCGGCCAACTCTGTCTGTAATGTGGAGATTTCTTGGTCTTTAGTCTTTAATAAAAGACTTACCTTTAATGCTTTGTCGATTGTTGCTGCTGAATAAGCCCCAGCATACTGTGACAATTTAGTTAGATCATCGGAGGGATCCAATTTCTCCTTCCATACTACATTTCCCGTGACCGTTTTCTCTGGAAAGATAGAAGGTTGATCAAGCCTTCGTCTTTTCCTTGAGCACTTTACCACTGCTCTATGCCTTGGGCTGTAGAAAACATCCAATGGAGGAATATCTTCTACTTGTAGAATGATTTGATCACTAGGATCTTTCGGAATTAGCTCTACTTTCTTAGTACTGGGTGTGCCGCTGGTTCCGCTTAGAACGTGAGATGAAGTATCATCTCTCATGTCGCTAGTCTTAGAAGTGCCTGTATCTTTTGAGCTTTTCCCTCCGCTGATGATAGAATCAAAATTATGCCATTCCTAGAGCAATTTGGGGTCTGTAGTAGTGTTTACATTGGCATCAGTAGTGGTATGTGGCCCTTTTTCTGTTTGAGGCCCCTTCTGTACTTGTTCCTGTTGTTTCTTCTTCTGCTCTGCCTGTTCCTTTCGCTGTTTATCCTTCTGCTCTTTCTTTAGCCGTTCTTCCTGCTCCTTTTTCTGCTTTTCCTCTTGTTCTTTCCTCTTCTGTTCCTCCCGCTGCTTTCCCTGTTTTTTCTCTTGTTCTTTCCTCTGTTGTTCCTCCTGCTTCTTATCATGATCTTTTGTTGTAGCGGGAGGTTCCTTTGTCTGTTGCTGACCAGGGTTGCTTGATGATGCCGCTGGGGTTAGCGCTAATAAATCTAGAGGCAGAGTTTGCAACCTCTGCTCTCTAAGTTTATTAAACTCAATTAACCCTTCATAATTATATCTCATCTTGGCGAGTTGTTTGGTTTGACCTATTGTTTCACTTGAAGAGAACATGTCATCAAACATATCTTCCTGATGATCAAATGTTGTTAACTTGGCGTGTTCTAGTGCGGCATAGGCAATTTTCTTTAGGTCAAATGCCCTGTTTGGAATTGTAGCCAGAGTTAAAGATTGAATCTTTGTAGATTCTTTCTCTGCATGTTTGAGATCATGTAGAGTAAAGATACCACACCTTAAGGGAAAAGTAGGCCAGCCTCGTTTCTTTTCCTTTTTGAGAGTTTGTGTAGTACTCTCAGCCGTAATTTGATATGCAATTTCTCTTGCTAGCAATTTATCAGGAACATATAAGGGGAGGACATGAGGATTGGCTTGGATGCCGAAGACTCTAATATAAGTAAAATTCTCTTCTCCGAACCAACTAGCCACTGCTGGAAAATCGAAGGAGGCTAGGTAGGAAATCTTTGAAATGGGTTTATCAAAAATTGAATAATAAATGGGAACCATGAAGCCATTACAGATCTGATACAAGTGGTTTTTATAGGATGACTTCCACAACTTTCGGTGAAAAATATGAATGGGCGAGGGGTCCTTTGCGGTCCACCTCCAACCAAGAATAGGGAATTCAGAATTAAAACATAAGGTATCTAAGATATATGCACTGTAGTAAAATGGGGGGATTTTCCTTTCAGTTACGACAGTCTTATGTCTAAAATCCGAACAGCTACGGCTAGCTTATCCGACAGGATAGTAGCCCAGTCCATAATAATACTGTTAACTGTTGCCTCCATGAGAGTAACCATTTCAATGGTAAAATTAGCAGTGTAAACCCCATAATCTACACATCATTATACCCGCATAGCAATAAGGAGAAGCCAAAGAATGGACCGAGTACTTACCGGAAGATTCGTGCTTGTGTTTATTTGGATTTTGCCTCCAATCCTTGATCGGTTCGGACTCAATCTCATTTTCACTTGCAAACTTCTCCAGGAAGGCGCTGTTGTATATCTTCTTTAGCTCAGGAAAATGATACATTTGCCTTAAGTCTTCTGCCTTGAACGATTCGAAGATCCTTCCATCTCTTGTGCTAAAAGTTCTGTCCATGATGGGGATTTCTTCAATCGCCCATCGCACAACATCTGTGTATGGGAGAATTTGTTCCCTGGCTGCTATCCTGTGAAGGAAAGAATCAGCCAAATCCTTGAGAGTGCAGTCCGACTTCTTCAATGAATCAGCGGTAGTTTCTTCTACCGTCTGCGTTGGATTCTCGACTTCAATTAAGTCATAAGTGCCCTGCCAAGTTACTCTGGTAAGGCCTGTGCATGTTGTATCAGATATTAGGCCTTTCTTGCTGTTTGCAGTGGCTTGTCCCGCGACTGGTGGTTTGGAAGCGCCTGCGGTCTTCTTAGATTTCTTACCCATCATGCTCGAACTTCTATCTATGATTGAATTCTGCACAGAGAGGCAATTTGGCGTAACACAGAGAGATAGCGATAAAAGTTTGCAATTGATAAAAAATGAATTGATACACAATAATATATTCGACTTTTGAAACAGGCGCGGAGACAATCCTTAGAAAGATTTTAGGACATGAATCCATCAATTGGCCGTATAAATCTTGCCACCTTATAAATGCTCATTATATCGTTATTCGGTCGAGAAATCTCTTTAAGCATGCAATGGACATATTGGCAGCCGAGCGGAAGTGATTAGGCTTTAAATGTGAATAAATTGAGCTTTCCAATCACTTTAACGGCTTTTTATTGAGAACCGTGCCTCATCGCATCGCATCGGAGGTTATGACAAGTCTGCCTTAACAATGTGCATCGAGTATCGCTGATCGCCGATTGCGATATCGCATCGGCGAAAGGCCTATGTGCATTGAGAGTAAAACAAAGGGGACCCGCCGATCGCCGAACGCTGATAGCTTATCGCGTCGGGCGTAATGGTATGTGGCGTTTTGGTTGTGCATTGGATATCGCCGATCGCCGATCGCCGAATGCGATATCGCATCGGCGGAAAGCCTTGTGCCATTTATATATGTCCCTCATGTCATTGCGATATGCGATCTTGCGATAGCTTTATCGCAATGACGAAGATTTGCTTTATTTCTTTTAAATGGATATTGTTTAAAAATGGTTTTTATAAAGCGCTTATTTGATTATCGGACCTTTTGTTAAGTAAAAGTATTGATATCAATCTTATTCTAAAAGGACCCATTTCATATTTTAATGTTTCATGAATAAAAATAATATGAAATGGGGGGTTGTTTGTAGAGCACAACAAGAAGTCAGGGCACTTAGCATTCAGAACACCACTCATATAAAACCACAGTTCATACATGCATACAGGAAGTCAGAGCACAATCAGTGAATTCTGAGTGATTATGCATCTGTGCAACTGTAAAAATACATTAAGGAAAGAAAACATCACACATTCTGAACATGACAAATCCTTCATGAATCCTGAGAATAAAAGCGGATGATTTATATTACTGAAAATGGTCTTTACATAAGCTAAAACAGTGCTTCTGTTATCAAATTTCCAACCCTCATTACATTGCTGTCTCAGCTATATATAGAATCCTTATTCTAACTAATTTGAGTTTCCTCCTCCAGCATGAGGGGAATTTAATAACTCGATCCTTATCTCTAATGACACCTATCCGCTATTTAACTGACTATTAAATACAAATAAAGTGCTGATTGGAACTTTAAAAATGTTCTAAATTAACTAGGACTCTAACTCTCTTTTCATGCCATAGTGGCTACTCCTCGTTCTTTGACACCTGGTCTTCTTTCAAATGGATAAGATGGACATTTGATACTCCATATAGACCTTGAACGCTGGATCCTTATCTGCCCCGTGGTATTAGGAGATGTCCCCTGCTTCTCGGCTTCTGTTTTCCACAATTTGCTCGAATATGTCATAGCACATTTCTGAGCCTTTAATAACCTAAAGTATGGAACGTTGCCACGCTTTAGATATGCTGTAGGCTGTAGTGATGGACAGGTGTCTCTTTTTCAAAAACTCCCGCTCATAATATCAAACTGTTTGTCTGCGTTAAAATCATCACCTACAGCAGTTTCGTAGCGCACTACAAAACTGTTGTTTTATTTAAAACAGCTTGATTTTGACCCCAGAATGTTATCACCCAAAATTCTGGTTGGCAAAACTCCCTTTGATTTTTCATATGTGTAACAGGGATTTACATGTCTTCAAAACCATAAGCCTAAGTAAAATTGACAAAAATTTGGAAAATAACCTTTCTTGAAAAGAAAATTCATTTATTAGGTAACCGGCTTTGCTCTGCCTTCAGGTCTCTAGCAGCTTTCTGCAGTTGGTTAATCTCCTCTTCAGCTGCTTCTATTTGGCTCTTCATGGCTGCCACATAATCTCCTTGAGATGTGATGGCTGTTTTATTTGTGCTGCTCTTTTGCCGAGGTCGTGTCCCTTCCCCTGTTTCTTCTGTTCTGGGCAGTGCTTCCTGTACTTGCTGGAATTTTCTTGTCATAGGTCTTCTCTGTTTAAAAATAAATTCTTGGGCTGGCTCATCAAATTTAAGCCTTTTTGAGGCCTAGTTTTTCTTAACACTTTCTTGTGGTGACTGTGTCAAATCAATTTGAATTGGTTTAGACTACTCTAATTCAATATCCTGTAATAAATCATTCAGGCTTGCCTTAGACATAGGGATTTCTTAAACAGCTATAGCTTTACCTTTTTCTTTATTTATTTGGCTTCTTGTCCTTACCCTTGAGACTGCTTCGGATTTGCTTGCTTCAGGTATAGTCTTCTTACCCTGAGTCCTCTCCTTTGTTGATTGTTGAGGTTGTTCCTGAATGATTAGTGGCTTCACTGGTTTTGGTAGCTGTGGCTTGGTTTGTTTTTTAGCTCTTACTTCCCTTTGAAGCTCAGCTATGGTAAACTCTCTGGCTGGTTGTGGAGTAAGACCAGTCTTACTTTGGAATCCAACCATGAAGATAAAAGAATTCCAGTCTCTGGCTATCTTTTGGAGGCCATCTAAAACCAACAACTTAATCAGACCATGATGAAATAAAGAGGTTTCACAGTCCTCTTTCCTCAGCTGCACCTTATCACACATCTTACTTAAACTGTGAAATAAATAAAATGGAATGTCTATGGAGACTTTTCCGGTAAAATGCAAGAGCAGTTTAAAATGGTAAGGATAAACCTTATTGTACCTTCCTTCACACGTCAAATACTTCTGTATGCAGGTGAGAAGAAGAGCATAATGTTCCTTGATATAATACCTGGGCACTGCTTTTGTGAAGTCTTCATTTACATATGCCTCCTTTAAGAACTCCTTACAAGGATTCCTATCAAATTTAAAATTTTTGAACCATTCTTCCTGTCCTCTTTGGATCTCGGTTACAACAGCTATTGCTTCTGGAGAAACCGATATCTCTAACATGCCTACCTTTGAACTCAAAACAGTGAAATTTAGCGCAAATTCTTTAGTTACCTGTGCATGCCCTCCTTGTAGCTTTTTACAAAATCTCCAGCACCCGACATATTTGAACGCTTTCTTTACGCCTTCATCTCTCAATGTTATGTCCAGGCCTTCAGGTTCATTCCTCTGACATTTACCCGATCTGTGCTCTTTTCTCTCCATTTTCTTTTGAGATTTTCACAGCCAAATTCTAACAGCTCCGGTCGAGATGGTGATACAGCTCCTCTTTTTTATTCAACCTCGCTTGTAATCAGGCTCGCTTGAAATTCAAATTGAAACATGACTGGTCACTCATGCAACACTCACGACCATTATTAAGGACTATGCATGATAAAATCTCTTGGGAATGATATTTCCATGCATATCAACAATCTATTGGTGGAGTAGCGGCAAATGAACGTTCAGACATGATACAAGAAGTACTCAAACTGACATGAGTAGACACAAATGCTGACTCACCTATGGACTTGACATTTTGGGAAAGATTCGTTGCGGTATGCACGAATCCATGATTTCGCAGCGCTGTTAGTTATAATTTTTAATGATGCGCTACGAAACTGCCTAATCATGACGCGCTGCGAAACTGCTAGACCATGATTGCGCTGCGAAATGGGCAAATGAGATTGTGCTGCGAAATCATTTAAAGACTCGGTGACTTGGACAAGACAAGATATGACTATGGAATAATGATGAGTGGAGGAGAACCAATAGGAGTGGAGTATGATCTAAGTTAAAAACCTTTAAAACTTCAAATCCTAAGTGAGAATAATAAAATGACATCAACTTTAACACAGACCTTTGTCATCAAACTAGGACAGTCAATTATATGCATCACACTTTTAGTTCTAAGTGATAACAGTGGCTCCACTTGGGATAGTGTGCTCCTGTAGTACACTAAGAACTCGCAGGTCCAGTGCCTTATTCAATTTCTGAAAACATAAACAGAGTTGACAATCATTCCTTTTAGCTTTGTGGGCCTTCACCTCGGGCTTAAGCTTCCTGTTCATCTTGTCATTTATTTTCAACAAGAAAGACTAGTAAAATGGTTATATACAATGTTTGTGAGACACTTGGTCGAGATTCAATTAATTGTAATGCTTTAGGAACCTGCCATTGACAGGTCCTCCAGCATATGGTGTTCCATCAATCTCCTACAGAATATAGGTGTTATTCCCATGGAAAGCAGAAATTTGATATGGCCCTTTCCACAAATTTTCAAACTTACCATGTTTACCTTTCTCTTCAATTCTAGCTTCCCATTTCAGGACTTTGTCATGAATCTGGAATGTAACCTCTTTTATCTTTTTGTCAAATGCTCTTTTGACCCTGTTCTGGCTTTGTTGATGACCGTCAAACACCTCATTTCTTTTCTCCTGCAAAGCTATTAGCTGATTTATCCTTCGCTGTATAGCATTTGGTTCCTCTTCTAATCCTTGAATCAGCTTCATTACTGGTACTCCGAGAGATGTTGGAAATATAGCCTCTGTCCCATACACAAGCTCATATGGTGATGTTCCAATGGATCTTTTTGTGCAAATCCGGTCAGCCCACAAGGCATATTTCAGCTTCAAATGCCAAGCCTTTTTATTTTCTTGCAGCAGCTTCTTAATGATTCTCACAAGACTCTTGTTTGAAGACTCAGCCAAACCATTTCCCTGTGGATAATAAGCAGTGGAATGTCCAAGGGAAATGTGATATTGATGACAAAAATTAATCATTCTTTTGGACTTGAAAGCTTGATCATTATCTGTAATGATCTTGATTGGGCAACCAAATCTTGATAATATATTATTTTCTAAGAAAGAAATAATCGTTGAATCATTTTCTTGCCTTGTGGGTATTGCCTCTATCCATTTTGTAAAGTAATCGGTGGCTGTGAGAATCCAGCGATGCTGTCCTAATGAGGGAGGATGGATTTCCCCTATAAAATCTAATCCCCACTACTGGAAAGGTGCTTCAACATAAATAGGAACCAAGGGCATTGGCATGAGCTTTCTCTTCCCTTCAAAAAATTGACATTCATGGCATGTGGCTATCCTTTTATAAATATCTCTAAACATAGTTGGCCAAAAATAGCCGGCTCTCAAAACCTTGTTTGCAGTGGCTTTCCAATAGTGATGACCTCCGCAATCTCCCTTGTGAAACTCATCAATTACTTTATCAACTTCTTCTTCAATGAGACACTTTAATAATATTTCTCCTGCATCTTTCCAAAACAGATTTTGGTCATTCACAAAATATCTGAGAGATTTTAACTTGGTAAACCGAGCTTTGGACTTTGAAAGGTTATCAGGAGCTCTATTATGCTGCAAAACAAATGCTAAATCCTTATACCATTCTGAGATCAAGAATTTCTCATTTATTTGGACCATCTCTTCTTCACTTTTAGAAATTTCTGAGATTTCTGTGCTTAAATTAATATCAATACAGTCCAGATTTGACTGAGTCAACAATTTGGCTAGGCCTTGGCCTTTTACCAATTTGGTGGGTTTGATCTTAGCATCATACTCCAACAGTTTTGCTATCCACTTTCCCCTTTTTCCATCTGGATCATCTTGTGTGAGAATATCTTTTATAACAGTATTTGGCACATATGCAACAATGTGAGAGTGCAAAACATAAATCTTGAAATCCTTAATTGCTTTCACCAATGCATAAGCTTGTTTCTCTAAGATATTATATTTCAATTCAGCATTAGCCAATGTCTTGCTAAAGAAAGAAATGGGCTGTTCAGTACCTTGAATTCCTTTTTGCAATAAAACTCCAGCAATTGTGTCATCAGAAGCAAATGTGAAGATCAGAAACTCCTTGGTAAAATCCGGGCTAGTGAGGACTGGTGCTTGAGTAAGTGCTTTCTTGATCTCTTCAAATGATTTCTTTGCTTCAGCTATCCATTTAAAATCTGCTCCTTTCTTTAAAATCTTTGTTATGTTCTTAACCACTTCAGCAAAGTTAGGGATGAATCTTCTAACAAAGTTAACTTTCCCAAGGAAAGATTAAATTTCCTTCTTGCTCCTTGGTAAATCTAGCTTTTGAATTGCACTAACTCTATTAGGATCAATCCTAATTCCCTCTTCAGAAATAATATGTCCAAGCAGTTTGCCAGAAGTTAAACCAAAAATACTTTTGGTTGGGTTTAGAGAAATACCAAACCTCCTACACTTCAGTAGGACCCTTTCAAGGTGCTTTAAGTGGTCTTCTTCCTTGTTTGAAAAAACTGTGATATCATCAAGATAAACCACCATTGATTTGTCCTTTTCTTCAGCAAAAGCAATATCCATTGCTCTCTGGAAAGTTGCTCCTGCGTTCATGAGGCCAAAGGGAATTTTTGCATACATGAATGTTCCCCATGTTGTAGTGAAAGTTGTCTTCTCCTGATCATCTGGGTGGAAAAGAATCTGATTGTACCCTGAGAAGCCATCAAGCATAGACATCCTTTGTGAACCAACAATGTTTTGCAGAATAAAATCCATTTTGGAGAGAGGGTAATTATCTTTCAATGAAGCTTTGTTTAAATTCCTGAAGTCTATACAAATTCTAATCTCCCCATTCTTTTTTCTAACTGGTACCAAGTTAGCAAGCCAATTTGAGAATCTAATTGGTACAATAATTTTGGCATCAAAAAGCTTTTTCACTTCTTTTTCAATCAGAGGCATTAGAAGAGGATTAATCCTTCTTAGCTTCTGCTTCAAAGGCTTCTCATTCGACTTAATAGGGATGGTATGTTGTATGACTGAAGAATCATATTGTTTCAAATCAGCATAGCTCCATGCAAAAACATCAATGAATCTTTTCATCATCTCAACATATTTGATCTTCATATCAGCTGGAAGGAACTTTGAAATCTTGACTATTTTAGGCATAACTGAGTCACCTAAATTACAGTTTTCTACTTCCTCCTCATTAGCTTGTAATATTGGTGCTTTGAACACATCATTTTGATCAAACAATTTTTCCAAAGGAATGAGGCCCTTAGGGATTAAATTGTTTTGTAACTGTAAGACTTCAGAACTTTCTTTTGGCTCTATCAACATGTTCTGCTGATCTATCTGATTGTGCTCAAACTCTTCCTTTAATTCAATGAAATTTCTTACATGTTGATCATCCTCAAAAACTTGCCAGTTAATGATATTATCTGGTATGACTGGCCTATGGCGAACCTCCACTTCATAACCATCAGAAGAGTGCTTAGGAATAATGAATAGGCTGGCTGAAACAGCAAGAGAGTCTGCAATAGAGTTTTGGTCTCTAGTTTTGATGCTAAAAGAATAGGTTTGAAAATTTTCTAACATCTCTAACATTAAATTTCTGTATGCTCTCATTCTTGCATCTTTGGTTTGATATGAACCTTCTATTTGTTTAATTACCAACTCAGAATCTCCACAAACAATAATATTTTTGGCTTTCAACTTTATCAAGGCTTCCAAACCTAAAACTAGAGACTCGTACTCAGCCATATTATTGGTACAATCAAAGTTTAATTTGTATGAGAGAAACTTACTTTCTTCAGTTGGACTAGTGATCCAAATGCCAGCTCCTTCCCCTTCTTTTCCTGCTGATCCATCAAAGTACAATGTCCAACAACCCATGATTTCCTCTTCATCTCCTTGTTGTCCTTCTTGACTCTGATTTTCTGCAGGTTTGTCTTCTAATTCTCTCCCAACTGATTCATTGAAAAGAATAGCTGAACCAAGACCAGTATCACATGAGTAAATAGGAAAATTCTGAGGCTTTTGTTTGCTGCTCACCATGTAGGCCATCCTTGTTTCTCGGTACAACCTCCTTTGTTCACCAAACACTGGAATGGTAGCATATGTAAGATCCATCTGCATTGTGCCCTTTATCTTTGCTGCCCATGACCTTGAAAGAAGCATTCCAAACTTAGGTGGAATGTCTGCAACAACCACATCCATAACAGTTGTTTTTGCTGGAATTTGTGTTAGCCCCACAACTAGATCTTTTATCAATCCAATGCAATGGACTCTCTTTGAATCAAAAGAAAATAAATCCTTATATGGCCTAGTAACTTCTAACCCCAGTCTTTCCATGATTACCTTAGGCATAAGATTATGTGATGCTCCTGAATCTAACATAGCATTATGTAGAGTCATATCATGAATGGTAATGCTTATGTAAAAGGAGGAAACTCTTCATTTTGTTCATCCTCAAGTCTTGGATCCAAACAGATAATAGGATTATCTTCTTGTACATTTAGGATATCAGCCACTCCTGGTTTTGAATTAAGCATTTCAACAATTTTGCTTTTGTATTTGTCTACCTTGAGAATTTCATTAAAAGGGACTGATATTTTAATTTTGCAATCTCATTCTCAATACTAAAAACAGAAGTAGTTTTGTCAATTTCTTTGGGAGGAGAAGAAATTTGAATGTCCTTTTTGTCAAGAGGAGGATCATCTTTACTTTCAGCTACCTTTTCTTTTTCCGTTTTATCATCAGCTATCCTTGAGGTATTCTTCTTAAGTTGTACTTTGTTTTCTGTAATAGGAACATCTCTATTCCTAAGATTATACTGCTTTTGCATCTCAAAAATAGCATGTTGATAGCCCTTCACAAAATCTGAAGGTTCTTCTTCTGATTTTATCATGCTGGACTCATCATGCTCCTCTTTGGTCAAGAAAATTCCTGATCCATCTTCATCCAAACAATGAATTTATTCCTCAGGGACTTCAGGTTCATCCTCTTCATCTACCAAATTCTGTTGGAAAGGAGGTCTCACTAGAGGATCTGCCTACTGATTTCGATTATCTCTTGGCCTTTACTGATTCTGAGATCTTCTGAACTGAGGGTTCCTAAATTGAGGTTCTTGCTGTGCTGGAGGAGCAGAAGCATTCCCAAGAGCTAATCTGTCCATCAATTTCTCCATGGTTTTCATCATGGTTTCAAACTTGTCTTCCTGAGCTGATGTAGAAGGCTTCTCTTCCTCCTTCAACTTATACTTTGCTATCTTAGATTTCTTAGCAGCAGTCATGTTCACATCTACCTTAATTGCATCATTTTGCATGTCAACAAGAGAAGCAGATTCCCTTTCCCTGAGTAAAAGGGAAAAATCTGAATCAAATGATTCAGCATATCTCAACTGTGCCAAAGCTCCAGGAGGTTTCAAATGAGCTGGAATGGAATTATATATTTTGTTAAACCTCTTAGAGAAATTTTGAATTGTTTCCTCTAGAGATCTCCTAAGATTGTTATATTCTGTAAGGGCTTGAACAGGGTTGGTTCTATTTCCCCATTTCCTTAGAAAATTGTCTTCAAACTCTACCCAACTATGAATGCTTCCAGCTCTAAGGGCTTTAAACCACTTTCTGACTTCCCCAATAAAAGTTTGAGCAAACAATCTTATTTTTACATCTTCATCATCCACTTCTTCCCTGTCAATAAAATCATTGAACCTATCCACATGTTCCTCTGCTGTAATATCTTCATCACCTCCCCATGTTGGAATCCTAACAGCATATTTGCTAGGAATATCATGTAAAACAGCAAGGAGAGCCAGAGGAGCATACCTAGGAGGTATAGCCATAATGAAAGGAGGAGCAGTGAAAACAGGTATGGTATGACCAGTGGAAGTAGGTATTGTCTGAGGACTATTTGGACTAACAGAGGTAGAAGATAAAGTATTGATACGGAAAGGGCTATTTGGACTTTGCAAACCACTGACAAAAGAACTCCAATTTGGGAGAGGTAAACCAGTTTTAGATTTAAGCAAAACTTCAAAAGGATCAATTTCTTTGAGCTGGTTTAAGTCCTCTTCCTCTAATAACAACTCTGAAGTAACAACCTCCCAAAACTCTTCCTTATCTTTTTCTGACACTAAAGATGAAGTATCAATGCCTCTTTTTTGTAAATCTAAAATAATTCCAATAAGCTCTTCTTCGTTCTCAAACCTCAACAATACTTCTTGAATTTTATCATCAACAATTTTATCTTCATAACTTCTAGAAAATTCAGGAAACAAAGATTTTGAAATATTTGAAGTACCTGGTATATCAGAAAATCTTTGCGTGCTCCTTGAGATAATGTTGGGATTATCCACAGGACTAGGTGGGTTTGGGTCAGGATTACTCCTTGTATATCTTCCTTTCGAAGCCACCTTTTTAACTTTAAGATTGAATGGAGTCACCAAGGTAGAATGCAGCCTCGAAAACCTTTCTGAGCTCCTGCTACCTTCAGAAGTTCAGCATCATAATTTTTTGGGAATGAGTAATCTTCAGACTCCCGGCAGACGCACCAAAATGTTATCTCAAAATCAAGCCTGATAGGCTGCTGGTCAGGTTGACTCTAAGTAACTATTTCAAACCAAGCTTTTGACTAAGGCTTAGCCTCCTTAGCCTGAGAGGGCTCTCTCAAAAGGGTTATTGATTTTGATTAATGATAAGATGGCTAACTCTTGTGATGTAACAACATAGACAAATATAATGGCTGGATAAACATTTCATTAGTTCCCATTGGGCCTATGGAGTCAATCATTCTTCAGTAAACTATGAAACTGCCTTTACATAGAAGTCAGGGCACTTAGCATTCAGAACACCACTCATATAAAACCATAGTTCATACATGCATACAGGAAGTTAGAGCACAATCAGTGAATTCTGAGTGATTATGCATCTATGCAACTGTAAAAAGACATTAAGGAAAGAACAAATCACACATTCTGAACATGAAAAATCCTTCAGGAATCCTAAGAAGAAAAGAAGATGATTTATATTACTGAAAATGGTCTTTACATAAGCTAAAACAGTACTTCTGTTATCAAATTTCCAACCCTCATTACATTGTTGTCTCAGCTATATATAGAATCCTTATTCTAACTAATTCGAGCTTCCTCCTCCAGCATGAGGGGAATTTAATAACTCGATCCTTATCTCTAATGACACCTATCAGCTATTTAACTGACTATTAAATACAAATAAAGTGTTGACTGGAACTTTAAAAAAGTTCTAAATTAACTAGGACTCTAACTCTCTTTTCATGCCATAGTGGCTACTCCTCGTTCTTTGACACCTGGTCTTCTTTCAAATGGATAAGCTGGACATTTGATACTCCATATAGACCTTGAACACTGGATCCTTATCTACCCCGTGGTATTAGGATATGTCCCCTGCTTCTCGGCTTCTGTTTTCCACAATTTGCTCGAATATGTAACAACAGTTTTCTGAGCCTTTAATAACCTAAAGTATGGAACGTTGCCACGTTTTAGATATGCTGTAGGTTGTAGTGATGGACAAGTGTCTCTTTTTCAAAAACTCCCGCTCATAATATCAAACTGTTTGTCTGCGTTAAAATCATCACCTACAGCAGTTTCGTAGCGCGCTACGAAACTGCTGTTTTATTTAAAACAGCTTGATTTTGACCCGAGAATGTTATCACCCAAAATTCTGGTTGGCAAAACTCCCTTTGATTTTTCATATGTGTAACAGGGATTTACATGTCTTCAAAACCATAAGCCTAAGTAAAATTGACAAACATTTGGAAAATAACCTTTCTTGAAAAGAAAATTCATTTATTAGGTAACCGGCTTAGCTCTGCCTTCAGGTCTCTAGCAGCTTTCTGCAGTTGGTTAATCTCCTCTTCAGCTGCTTCTATTTGGCTCTTCATGGCTGCCACATAATCTCCTTGAGATGTGATGGCTGTTTTATTTGTGCTGCTCTTTTGCCGAGATCGTGTCCCTTCCCCTGTTTCTTCTGTTCTGGGCAGTGCTTCCTATACTTGCTGGAATTTTCTTGTCATAGGTCTTCTCGGTTTAAAAATAAATTCCTGGGCTGGCTCATCAAATTTAAGCCTTTTTGAGGCCTTGGTTTTCTTAACAGTTTCTTGTGGTGACTGTGTCAAATCAATTTGAATTGGTTTAGACTGCTCTAATTCAATAGCCTGTAATAAATCATTCAAGCTTGCCTTAGACACAGGGCTTTCTTCAACAGCTATAGCTTTACCTTTTTCTTTATTTATTTGGCTTCTTGTCCTTACCCTTGAGACTGCTTCGGATTTGCTTGCTTCAGGTACAGTCTTCTTACCCTGAGTCCTCTCCTTTGTTGATTGTTGAGGTTGTTCCTGAATGATTAGTGGCTTCACTGGTTTTGGTAGCTATGGCTTGGTTTTTTTTTAGCTCTTACTTCCCTTTGAAGCTCAGCTATGTTAAACTCTCTGGCTGGTTGTGGAGTAAGACCAGTCTTACTTTGGAATCCGGCCATGAAGATAAAATAATTCCAGTCTCTGCCTATCTTTTGGAGGCTATCTAAAACAAGCAACTTAATCAGACCATGATGAAATAAAGAGGTTTCACAGTCCTCTTTCCTCAATTGCACCTTATCACACATCTTACTTAAACTGCGAAATAAATAAAATGGAATGTATATGGAGACTTTCCCGGTAAAATGCAAGAGTAGTTTAAAATGGTAAGGATAAACCTTATTGTACCTTCCTTCACAGGTCAAATACTTCTGTATGCAGGTGAGAAGAAGAGCATAATGTTCCTTGATATAATACCTGGGCACTGCTTTTGTGAAGTCTTCATTTACATATGCCTCTTTTAAGAACTCCTTACAAGGATTCCTATCAAATTTAAAATTTTTGAACCATTCTTCCTGTCCTCTTGGGATCTTCGTTACAGCAGCTATTGCTTCTGGAGAAACCGATATCTCTAACATGGCTACCTTTGAATTCAAACCAATGAAATTTAGCGCAAATTCTTTAGTTACCTATGCATGCCCTCCTTGTAGCTTTTTACAAAATCTCCAGCACTCGGCATCTTTAAATGCTTTCTTTACACCTTCATCTGTCAACGTTATGTCCAGGCCTTCAAGTTCATTCCTCTGACATTTACCCAATCTGTGCTCTTTTCGCTCCATTTTCTTTTGAGATTTTCACAGCCAAATTCTAACAGCTCCGGTCGAGATGGTGATACAGCTCCACTTTTTTATTCAGCCTCGCTTGTAATCAGGCTCGCTTGAACAGCCTCGCTTGAAATTCAAATTGAAACATGACTGGTCACTCATGCAACACTCATGACCATTATTAAGGACTATGCACGATAAAATCTCTTGTGAATGATATTTCCGTGCATATCAACAATCTATTGGTGGAGTAGCGGCAAATGAACGTTCAGACATGATACAAGAAGTACTCAAACTAACATGAGTAGACACAAATGCTAACTCACCTATGGACTTGACATTTCGGGAAGGATTCGCTGCAGTATGCACGAATCCATGATTTCGCAGCGCTGTTAGTTATAATTTTTAATGATGTGCTACAAAACTTCCTAATCATGACGCGCTGCGAAACTGCTAGACCATGATTGCACTGCGAAATGGGCAAATGAGATTGTGCTGCGAAATCATTTAAAGACTCGGTGACTCGGACAAGACAAGATATGACTATGGAATAATGATGAGTGGAGGAGAACCAATAGGAGTGGAGTATGATCTAAGTTAAAAACCTTTAAAACTTCAAATCCTAAGTGAGAATAATAAAATGACATCAACTTTAACACAGACCTTTGTCATCAAACTAGGACAGTCAATTATATGCATCACACTTTTAGTTCTAAGTGATAACAACTTCCATTCGTTTCTTTAAACTACTTAGAGCTTAGCTATATTTATACAATCCCATGGTCTCAGACCATGGGTAGATCTTTTACAACTGACATTACATTATCAAAATAAGGGCAGATAACCCTATGACTCTTTAACATCTACGTTCTCCGCGACCACAAAATGTGAAGTCTTTACATTTGGATTACAAAATTAGACCAAAATATGGGCTTTTAGCCCAAAAATTTCCCTTTGGGGATCCAGCGCCCAACAACCCTCAATATAAACATCGTGGCTCACCCTCGAGTCACTCTATAGGTGTGAAGATCTTAGCGCTAAGACCTCCCAGCTCTGTTTGGATCACTTCAAGTTTGGTAGCACACTAAGCGGCCACCTTTTGGAATTCTTCCACACGTTGTTTGGTGACTGCTTTTGCTAAACTACCGCCTTGAATATTCTGCTGAGTTGCTTGCAATTGCGTGAGCTTTCCTTCAATGGAGGCTGTATTTGTATAAGCCTCATCTATCCATGGTTGTAGACGTGTGATCCAGGTGGCTCTAGAGAGACACACAGGACAAGATGGCTCAAAAATCAAAGTGTTTGAACTATGCCCGAACCAGGACTAGATCAAAGACCTCATCGTCTTGATTGTGGTGGTGCAAATGGTTCGTCAAACTGAGCTTGTATGCAAAGATAGAGCTCTTCAAAGTTTGACACGACAGGAGAAAGCGAGGCCCATAGTATGCCACATGGCATCCCAGTAAGCAAGTGGGACCCACGTGGCAGCCCATCAGCCTTTGACACTTGGCGTTCTTTCATTTGTCTCCTAAACCTGTATAAGAGACAAAATTATGGAAAATGGTTATTCATTTTAATATATGATTATTAATATAACTATATAAAAGCAATAACCCCTTTTAAATCGCAAAAATTGCATCACATATGGTTTCGGGATCAGTGGCAATAACCCCCACCGAACCCTTTAAAACCATCGTATATATGTTTAAGGCCGACAGGCCATAACCCTCGCCAGCCTTATTGCAAATGGAAACAATGATAGGGGATCGATATCAGCGGCAATACCCTCCACCAAACCCTCCTCCATATATCTTGCATATATATATATATATATTGTATTAAGGGGCAGGCGCGGACCATCAGTGGTGGACCCAGCCCAAACCCCAACGATCCAACCACATTTATTATCGTCGATACATATGTAGCATTGACTGCCGATTATTGCGCCGATAGAATATTGCTGATATGTATATCGGTGAAACCTCGAAAAAAGCGCCGATAAAAAAGCTGCACCGATCGCCGATTTTGATACATTATAGATAATGATATCAGTGGAACCCCTGATATCGTATTGATATAATCGGCGCCAATCCCTACCGATCGTTGATTGCGATTAATGCACACAGATATATGTATAAATATATATGCCAATATATGTGTTAAGTGTGGGGTTTAAGGGGCGGGCCGCCCAAAGCAGACCCGACCCCTATTTTAAACACATTCATGGTTTAAAAGGTTTTATATGCAGAGAAGGTAGGATTTGATCCCCCGACCTCTCCTTAACCATAAGCTGCTTTTAGCCAGTACACCAACTACTTACCTTGGTGAATCTACCCAAGGTTTTCTGATTAAAACAGTTGTTTTTACAGTTCGAGGAGGAGAGGGACTACAGGCAAAAATTTCGAGGCAGAAGGCAATTAATTAATATTTTAATGCAAAAACCATGAATTTTGTAAGAGGGCAAAATTTTCACTTTGTAAGATTTTGACAAATTTTATATTGTTTTTACACCTCTCGTCGCCACGAACGCAATGGTGTTGTTCGTTTCTTCATTAGAGGTCTGCATTTTTTGGTCATTTCCAGAATGCACATGGAACCATGATTTAAGCAAAAACAGGGAGTGGAACCATGAGCCATGAAATTTTTCCAAGGAGGTAAAATTTTGACATTTCAGAATATGGTCAAGTTTATACTTGTTTTTCATGGTTTTCCATAGGGATCGCAATGGTGAGATTAGATTCGCCATCTCAGTTGCAGATTTACACTCCATCCATGGAACATAATCTTTGAGGAGTCCCGGGGGAATCTAAAAGATTCCTTGAGCCCAAAATTCTCAACTTCTCAGAATTCGGATTTTGGACAGTTGATTCATTTTCTCTCATTTCTTCTTCTAGTCACTTTTCTATGTGCCAGTGCAGATGTCCACATTCTTGTGCGAGCAGCCATCTTCATATGATCGATGCCATGAGATCGATGGTCCAAGCAGCTTCAACAGTGAGACATCCACTTCTTCAGTTGGCCCTTAGTTGTGAGGTATATGATGTGTTCATGTACTTCTTCTTTCTGCATTATGTTGCACATATCCTTGATTGATGTTGATGCAAGTTCTTCTTTATTAAATGTTGTTATGATTCCTTGCTTGATTTGATGTGGAATATTTTATGTGATGTACTTGTTGTCATAACTCATCATGTTATGCTTTGAGATCCCTTGTTGTATGTTGATGGGATACTCTTGTTGTCGTCATGCATGTGTTTTTCTTTGACATCCCTTTTGTGCCATGTTGGAGGGATGCTCACCATGCATGTTTTTGTGTCAAACTGATAGGAGCCTTTTGATTGAGAATTCCAGTAGTGGAATATCTCTTAGAGCCACTCCTGCGTGATAACATTTTTCCTTGTATGATCGAGACATCATCTCTGTGTACATCACCTTTATTAACAACACTTAATGTAGTGACCTACACCATCTTGACATCGAGGCCTGGAGATGTAGTCCCTCTTGGACAAACTCCATTATCAATTCTTATGTTTTCATGTGTTGATGATTGTTATGTTCCTCTTCTTTACAACATGAAAATGTATTCATTCATGTTATTTCAAAATGCAATTTAACACATCGTGAAAGTAAAAGGTCTTGAAAGGGTCCTTCTTCACACTCGGACCTAGATCAAGTGGTATCAGAGCGGTATTTGTGTTGATGTGAATTGCAGCATGAACAATGACAGAGGATGAAAGAGAAATGTACGAGACCATCCTCAGAATTTCCAAGAAAGTGGAAATCGTGTATGAAACTCTACAGAAAGAGATAGAGGAAAAGGAGCGGTTACAACTTTAGTTGAAAACCACAAAAGAGGCCATGAAAGAACTGGAGCAAAACAAACATAATCTTCAAACAGAGAATGATGAATTGAAGATGCATCTACATGAAGAGAAGGAGGAGAAACAAAGTTTGCTACGATAGCTGCAAGCAAAGGATGAGACCTTGGAAAAGCTACAACGTAACCCATGTGAGGTAAAAAGTAGTTCTCCATCTTCATGTATGTTTCCTGATGATGATTTCGCTGTGTTTGAAAATCATACCACGGGAATTGGATCCAAATTGTTAAAGAGAATGGGATATGAAGGGAAAGTATTGGGTGTTAATGGCCATGGAATTTTCAATCCCATCAAAGTAGAGGAATTACCCCATCAGGCAAGACTTGGGTATGTCAAGAAAGAAGTTGGGGAAGGCACTGAGATAGTTAGCGAACCACCAACAACAGATGATGAGCAGCCCTCATCAGTTCTTTCCAAATCGAAAGAGAAGGTAAAATATGTTGATTTACTTTCAATTTCATCTTCTCATAGTATGATGTCTGTTGGAGATTTGGAGATCCCAATTACAGGGACAAACATGAGGCTCCTTACAAAGACGAGGCATGAGGAGAAAGAAGAACTTGGTGTTGATAACTAAGGCATAGCCTAACCTTTGGAGGTGGTGCATGAACATCGATTTGCAGGCTCGATATACACTAAAGGAGAGTGCTCAAAGGTGTCAGAGCCATCTGAGACATCGTCAAGGAAAGAGAATGATGGGAGAACATCCCCATCATCTCATGGCAATTCCCACTGCAGGGAGAGAGCTGAGGCAAGCTCTCATCACCATATTGACATCAAAGATAGCAAAGGAAGGTATAATCACTTTATATCTTCGAATGTTCATTTTTATTAGGATCATGTTGTTAATAATGAACAAAGACTAAGGCATCAGAAAACATGTACTTTTTGTGGTTTACCTAACCATACCTTTTCCAAGTGTTGGAAAAGAATGACAACACTCATGAGGCATGAAAGACCCTCTCAATAGCATGAAAAGAAACAGGTTAAGCAGATATGGAGGAAGAAAGCCTACTGCATTCATTGTGATAGAAATGGCCATCACAGAGCCACTTGCTAGAATCTCCATCTAGAGCAGTGCCTTAAAGACAAAGCGTCGGTGCGTGAACCAGGAAGAGCAGTTGTTCGACAAGGAAAACCACCTCAAGGAGGTGACCCATTCACATTGATAAGTGAAAAGTGGTTTTTTTGACATAATTTCGTTTCATGGTCATTCTTCTATAAATCATTTGTTATATTTTAAAGTGTAAAAGTGATGATGTGTTTTCCATCACTTGGTCAGCAACAATGATGTTTGGTCATGTTTTGAGTCGTATTTTGAGTTGGATGTTAAAGCTCTAAAAGTGATGTTATGTTTCCATCACTTGTTAAAACAATAGTGTCTAGCCTTATGTATGTAAATCATGTGTTGCAGTGATGATATGTTTTCCATCACTTTTTGAAGAAACCATGATAGGTTGGCCTTGTTGTCATAGCTGGGGTATTAATGTCCATCTTGTTGTAAACTTGATCACCGAGTATGTGTTATAAACTTGTGCCAAGTATGGGACGTTTGGTTCTTTGGCTGGTCTTGTCATTCAAAGCATGTAACTTTCAAACAATGTACTACAGGTTGTAGAAGTAACAGGTGTCAGTTCATCACTTAAGGCTCTGAGGAACAAAGGTGAAGGAGATGCAAGTGAGACCTTTTCAGGACGCTTGTGATGTAGATAGGGTACAGATAAAGATGTAGATTATTTTTCATGCTCTTGGAGGACCAAAAGCTCCTCAGTGTGGAGGATTGATCTAGGTGGCTCCAAAGAGACACACATGACAAATATGGCTCAAAAATCAAACTATTTGAATTATGCCTGAACCAAGACCAAATCGAAGACCTTGTTGTCCTGATCATGGTGGTGCAAACGGTTCGTCAAACAGAGCTCGTATGCGAAAGATAGAGCCCTTCAAAGTTTGACATAACAGGAGAAAGTGGGGCCCACAGTATGCCACATGGCATCCCAGTAAGCAAGTGGGACCCACATGGCAGCCCATCAGTCATTGACACTTGGCTTTCTTTCATTTTTCTCCTAAACTTGCATAAGAGACAAAATTATGGAAAATGATTATTCATTTTAATATATAGTTATTAATATAACTATATAAAAGCAATAACCCCTTTTAAATTGCAAAAATCACATCATATATGGTTTCGGGATCGGCGGAAATAACCCCCACTGAACCCTTTAAAACCATCATATATATATTTAAGGTCGACAGGCCATAACCCCCGCTGGCCTTATTGCAAATGGCAACAATGATAAGGGATCATGATCGACAACAATAACCTCCGCCAAACCCTCCTCCATATATCTTGCATATATATTGTTCCATCTATATCTATATCTATATCTATATCTATATCTATATCTATATCTATATATATATATCTATATATATATATTATATATATATATATATATATTATATATATATAATATATAGTTTTAGGGGTGGGTGCGGGCCATCGGTGGTGGACCCAGCCCAAACCCCAATGGTCCAACCACATTTAATATCGCTGATACATGCGCAGCGCTGACCGCTGATTATTGCGCCGATAGAATATCGTTGATATGTATATTGGCAAAACCTCGATAAAAGAACCGATAAAAATGCCACGCTGATCGCTAATTTTGATACATCACTGATAACGATATTATCGGAACCCTCTATCACGTCGATTTAATTGGTGTTGATCCTTACTGACCGCCGATTGCGATTAATGCACACCAATATATGTATAAATATATATGCCGATATATGTGTTAAGTGCGGAGTTTAAGGGGCGGGCCACCCAAAGTGGACCTAACCCCTATTTTAAACGCATTCATGGTTTAAAAGGTTTTATATGCAGAGAAGGCGGGATTTGATCCCCCAACCTCTCCTTAACCATAAGCTGCTTTTATCCAGTACGCCAACTACTTACCCTGGTGAATCCGCCCAAGGTTTTCCTATTAAAACAATTGTTTTTAGCTCTGCACTTAGTTCGAGGAGGAGAGAGATTGTAGGCATGGATTTTGAGGTAGAAGGCAGTTAATTAATATTTTAATGCAAGAATCATGAATTTTGCAGGAGGGCAAAATTTTCACTTTGTCATATTTTGACAAATTTTATATGGTTTTTACACCTCTCATCACCACGAACACAATGGTGTTGTTTTTTTCCTCATCAGAAGTATGAATTTTTCGGTCATTTGCAGAATGCACATGGAACCATGATTTTAGCAAAAACAGGGAGCGGAACCATGAGCCATGAAATTTTTCCGAGGTAAAATTTTGACATTTCAAAATATAGTCAATTTTATACTTGTTTTTCATGGTTTTCCGCAGGGATCGCAATGGTGAGATCAGATTCACCATCTAAGTTGTAGATTTACAGTCCATCAATGGAACATAATCTTTGAGGAATCTCGGGGGAATCTAAAAGATTCCTTGAGCCCAAAATTCTCAACTTCTCAGAATTTGGATTTTGGACAGTCGATTCAGCACTACTCGACCCCACAAATCTGATGGTGTCTTCAAATTTCTTATTCTCTCTTTTCTTCTTCTAGTCACTTTTCTAAGTGCCAGTGCAGATGTCCACATTCTTGCACGAGCAACCATCTTCATATGATCGATACCATGAGATCGATGGTCTGAGCAAATTTAGCAGTGAGACATCCACTTCTTCAGTTGGCCCTTGGTTGTGAGGTATATGATGTGTTCATGTACTTCTTCTTTCTGCATTATGTTGCACAAATCCTTGATTGATGTTGATGCAGGATCTTCTTTATTACATGTTGTCATGATTCCTTGCTTCATTTGATGCGGAATATTTTATGTGATGTACTTGTTGTCATAACTCATCATGTTATGCTTTTTTTATCCCTTGGTGTATGTTTTTGGGATACTCTTGTTGTTGTCATGCATGTGTTTTTCCTTGACATCTCTTTTGTGCGATGTTGGAGGGATGCTCACCATGCATGTTTTTGTGTCATACTGATAGGAGTCTTTGGATTGAGAATTCTAGTGGTGGAATATCTCTTAGGGCCACTTCTGCGTGAGGGAATTTTTCTTTGTATGATCAAGACATCATCTCTGTGTACATCACCTTTATTAACATCACTTAATGCAGCGACCTACACCATCTTGACACCAGGACCCGGAGACGTAGTCCCTCCTGGACGAACTTTGTTATCAACGCTTATGTTTTCATGTGTTGATGATTTTTATGTTCCTCTTCTTTACATCATGTAGATGTATTCATTCATGTTCTTTTAAAATGCAATTTAACACATCATGAAAGTAAAATGTCTTGGAAGGGTCCTTCTTCACACCGAGACCTGGATGAACGTTCTTTTAAGACTACTTCTTTATGTCTAGTGGCATCCACCTATTCCTTGAGTGCCTTTGCCTCTTGCATCTGTGCAAGATTTTGTGTAAGGGAAACCGTCTAGGCAATCCCTTTTACCTCGTCACACCTCTGTTGTAGCTCGCAAAACTCTGTCTCTAGGCGCTCTACATTCGGGTTCTCCTAGTGGGTGGTTAGGACCTCAAATGAATATTCGAAAAACTGCATGCAGTCTTCCATTGCATTGTTAGCCACCACTATTGTTGTTGTAACAATGATGGTACATTGTTCCTTGACTTCCAGAAACGTTGAAGGCTATGCCTTCAACTGAAATTCTGTGATTTGCAGGTTCAACTCTAGTTGAACCTTGGACATCTTTGCTCGAGCATCGCACACCACTATGGCTAACTTGTAGACGCGCACCTCAACTTGTTCCTATGCCTGAATGGCCAATGTCGGGACCATCTGGCGGGCTTCCTCCACTACCTGCATTATTTGCTTGTTCTGCTCCACTACCTCATTGCACTACTGGCCCAACTACTCGATGTTGATGCGTTGCTCACTCATTACCTATAGAGCGCGACTCTCCCTAGCCTGAAGTTCCACTGTGACTCCATCCTGCAAGAGGTAGAGCATATCCTGAGGGAGCACAACCATATTTAATCCTGCCCCCTTGAGACTGTTGACCGCGGGCTTGTCGGCCTCATTCTTTATAGTGAGCACTCCATCTGGTAGCACTATTGTGTTGGTCATCCTTGTGCACAACATCTCCTCGGAAGCTGAAGTGTTGATCACGAGGCTGGTGGACACTGTGTTAGCCTGTGGAGTGTAAACCTACAACTCCTATAGTTCTGTTTGAAGAGCCCCCAATACTAGCTGCTGTTGTTCTCCAAATTGGTGGAGGGCCTTCGTGGTGACATCCCTCACCATTTTACTTATGTCATGCAAATCCCCCTCAGTGAGGGTGATTGGGTTGAAGGAATTTTTTGATGCCTTGGATTTCTTTCATGGTACTGCCTTCTCTCGTGGTCATGGACGCTTGAGTTGGGTGGACGTCATCTATGGGTCCGCGCCACCTTATTTTTTCTCTGTTTCTACTTTAGTCGTGGGCGAAGGTGACTTCTGTCCTTCACGTTCTTCTCCTCCTGTCATCTGTTGTTCGACTAATTTTGCAGCATCACGCACTGCCTGGACTTTAGCCTCTGCTTCCTCTTTTCTGTGCTTTTCCACCAGCTGCACCATTCAAAGCTTTGTCTCTTCCTTCTTGCATTGCATAGTGGACTTGTCCATTTCCACCATGGAGCCAGCTGGAGTGCGCCACTCCGATGGCCAAGACTCGAGGATTACAAATATCACATTTCTAGTAATTTATGCCATGTCTTTGTGGGGTCCCTCCATGCCCTGATAAATACATGGTGGAAATCCACTTTGAACTGCGCATCCTTGGTCTCCAACAGCGAAGCGTACTTCACTACCTTTGGAAGGTCCAATGTGACCAAAGGGAATTGGCTGCCTTCTGGTAGCTCCCATGCCACCAGTATGATCAAAAGCAAGAGCCATGCATAGTGAAATGTTTTTCCCTGCTCGTGTGCCTTGCGACAGTTTACAAGGAACTCACCGCATAGATAATTTTCCCAGTTGAACTTTACTCCTTCAGTGCTTTGGGCCGCTAATGAAACACTGGCATAGGCACCACATCTGAGCAGCACTTCCTCATCACCTTCCCTGCTAATATTTGTGTCGCGACCTTGACTATAGGGTTGTTAATGCTGGAGATGGCATACCCTCACTTCTTCTTCTCCAACTTGAACTTCTTCTTCATCGCTTCTGCAAGGGCCAAATCACCACCTTTTCCCTCTGAAATGTTGGCTGGATCCTCCCCTGAGTAAGGTAGCTGTGTAATCCAGTGAATCAGATGGTTTGTGATGGGGATGGGCTCCTCCAGCCACAAACACCCATCATGCACCAAGTAGCTACCTGATGACAAAGATGGTTACTGGGGCGTGGTGGTCATGCGACACCCAGACCAGGTTAAGCAATCCAACTTTATCTACACCTCTGAGCTATGTCTGTGGCTCCAATTGAATTGTTCCATCAGTCGTGTCAATCCTCTGGTGCATTAGCTTCTTATTCGCTAAATGCAAGAACTTCTCATGGTCTGCGAGGTACCAAATTTTAAATTTCAACATAGGAACTCGCCCCAAGTGTGATCTCTCAAAAACAATGTTGTCTCAGAGTGGTGGAGTTTACAGAGAGCTCTTGCTCTCATATATGTCCTTTGGCAACTTGGATTTACCCTTGCATGGAGGAAAATATTCAAGTAACCGAGTAATAAGGTTTGTACCCTGGGTTTCAACCTCCATTTCTTCATCCTCCTCATCCACTAGGATTTCTTTAGATTCCTTCTCATTGGCCTCTAGATTAATGTCCTTCCCCTTTTCCTACAAGGCGAGCTTGGTCTTGTGTGGATTTTTGGGCAAGACACGCACTGGGATCATAGCCTCCTTATCCTTCTTAGCTCTTGGTGTTCTGGGTGATTTAGAGACCTCGACTATTACTATGGCACTCTCTAGGGGTTCCACTTCCACAATTTCCTACGCGGCTTCCTTGGGTGTCAACATTAGTCTAATTAAGAGGTCATGCGTCTCCTTTGGGAATGTTTCAAACATTGAAATTTCTCTCAAAGACTCAAAATTTGAAAGGTCCATACACACTTGATAGCACAACAACTGAATTTTTGAAATGCCAAGTGTTTTTCGCTGGATAGGAACTTTTAATTTATAGGGCTTTTTGAATTCAAATTCGACCATTCTCCACACATTTGGCCCATTAATACTAGATTGGCGGCATATTTTCAAGAATCTAACCCATAAAGTTCACCTTAAATGTCTGCCGCCACTCCATTTGGCCTCAAACCAACCATCAAATCGTGAATAGTGACTTTAATGGTCACTTTCCAGCAGACTTACGTGCTAGCATAGTTGTATTCGCGCTGTCGCGGACCTTGTGATACTTCACTGTTGCGTGCAGTCATAACATCACGCAACTCCTGGGCAGTGTAGTTTATAGTCCCATAACTCCTTTCAGCTGCCTGTAGCACTAAGACTATGCTACTTCCATATAATCACATCGACGGATTGCCAATGTATGGATTCAAGTGACTGCCATTCACCTTTCCTAGGAAAGGTTCTCCATTTATCTTAAACAGTTGTGTCATGCCTTTGTCGGTAATCTTCTTAATAACATACAGCCCTAACCAGTGCATCCTGAGTTTGCCTAGAAGTTTATCAAACTTACTCTCATACAACAAAACCAGATCATTTACCTTGAATTTGCACAGCTTGAGGTGTCAGTTGTGCCATGACTTTTCACAATGCTTTTGGACCTGTTGGTGAATTCCAGCCAAACATTATTCTTCTTCGAGCTCATCCAACTGCGCGAGCCTCTCCTTCAGGGCTCCGTGATCCATCATACCTATGAGAGTTGCAATGCGCAGACTAGGGACTATGCATTCCATAGGAATTATAGCTTCCACTCCATAGACAAGACTTGAAGGTGTCTGTCCCGTCAACTTCTTGCATATCGTCCGATAAGCCCATAACACTGCAGGTATGTATACGTCCCAATCACTTTGTGCTGGGTTATGTTATATTCTTTCCACGACTAACTTACGTAGTGAATTGGGGGGTTAGAGGGGGGGCGGAGCCCTCCTTTCATTGCACCAATTGCGTAGCGGGGGGGTCACAAGGGATTTGACGGGGGTGGGTAGCCCCCCACTACGAGGTCCAAGGAAGTGCCCTGGGAAAAAATTTTTTGGACCCTATATTAGTCTGGGTGAACCTATTTATGGTTTTTGGTCCATGGCTTTTTGGACGCGATGGTTTTCGGTCCATGGTATTGGATGCTTCGACATGTATAAATATGTATTGTAACATTGAAAAGAATATAATGAAAAATCAAGCTGGTAGTCCTAGTTTTGGGATCCAGGGGAAATCTCCGTGTATATGTGTTTTATGTGTTATGCTCTCACATTGTTTATTTTCTTGTTTTAGAATTCGTATGCAGGTAATTTCTGTATAGGGCTAAAACCTACATTTGGTATTGGAGTTGTTTTGGCTTCAAGGGGACACCTTTATTGCTGAGGGGTTTCGCTTGGGCCTGTGGTAGACGTTGTTTAGTGGGAGATCTGCAAGATCGATTCTGGTGGTAAAAGAAGATGATGAGCAGTGGAAAGATAGAGATCGAGGAATTTAATGGTCAGAGTTTTGAGTTGTGGAAACTCAATATGGAGGATCTATTGGTGGATAAAGATCAGTGGATTGTGGTAGATCCAGGTACTAAACCAATGGGAGTGTCTGATGAAGAATAGAAGAAGTTGGATCAGAAGGAAAAGAGCACAATACAATTGTGTGTCTCAGATTCAGTATTGCTGAATGTATCAGGGGAAGCTATGGTGAAGGCTTTGTGGGACAAGTTAGGGACTTTGTACTAATCTAAGTCTCTGGTGAATAAACT
>APFE030890327.1:69483-89559 GCA_000404065.3 Pinus taeda | reverse complement strand
TCTCTACTAGATTCGTGGGATAGTTTGGTTATTGCAATAGGTAGCAATGCAACTACCTTGTAGTTTGATGAAATAGTTTCAGCCTTGCTGGCGGAGGAGATGAGATGGAAAAATATGGAGAGCTAGAATGGTGATGCCTTGTTTGTACGACGATGGTCCCAGAACAGAAACAAAAATAACTCATCGAGTGGGAGATCTAAATCTCCAGGAAAACCTGTAAAGGTGGTGTGATGGAAATGCAGAAAGGAAGGGCACTTCAAAAGGGATTATAAATCTAAAGCTCTTGATAAACGAAAGGGATCTGATGATGCTCCTTTTGTAGAGGGGAAAACCACCTCAGATGAAGGTGGGGATGTGTACTTAACTTCTTCAAGTACACATGTAGATCATGAGGCATGGTTGATTGACTCAGGTGCATCCTTTCACTTCACTCCCCATAGAGAGTGGTTCTGCGAGTATGAGAAATATAATGGTTGACATGTCTTCTTGGGGGATGATAGGAAGGTTAGAATCGTTGGTCGCAGAAAAGTAAAGTTTAGGTTACAAGGTGGAAGGGTTAGAACACTTCCAGGTGTTCTATATATTCCTGCATTGGCTAGAAATATGATTTCTGTAAGCAAGCTAGATGATGCAAGTGTAAATATAGTGTTTGAGAAAGATACCTGCAATATGGTTCGGGGAGCACTAGTATTGATGTGGCGTGTTTGGATTGGAACTTTGTACAAGATGCAAGGTAGCACTATTGTTGATGGGTGCAACAGTTCCATGGTTCCTGAAAGTGGAGCTGAAAATCTAGTGGTCTCTGGAGAGAAGACCTTGCTATTGCATCAAAGGCTTGGACATATTGGAGAGAAGGGCATTTGTGAGCTTCCTATGCCAGTTCTTTTTGTTTTCTTCCAGCACTTTCTTTATGATGTTGATGAGGCTTTTATTGGATGATTCGGCCAAGCCATTACCTTGAGAGTAGTAGGCTGTAGAGTGGCCCACGGTGATGTGAAATTTATGGCAGAAGTTGATCATATTTCTGGATTTGAAGGCAGCAACGTTGTCAGTGATGATTTTCTCAGGGCAGCCAAATCTGGAAAGGATATTTCCCTCAAGGAACTGGATGATAGTGGAGTCATTGGCTTGCCTACATGGGATAGCTTCAATCCACTTGGTGAAATAGTCGGTGGCTGTTAAAATCCACTTGTGCTGGCCTAAAGAGGAGGGATGGATTTCACCTATGAAGTCAAGACCCCATTGTTGAAGAGGCTTTTCGGTCGAGATGGGCTTAAGGGGCAAAGGCAACAGTTTTATTTTTCCTTCAAAGATTTGGCATTTGTGACATGAAACAACAAATTTCTTGACATCTACAAATAAAGAGGGCCAATAATAACCAACCCTTAAAATCTTATCAGTAGTGGACTTCCAATATAGATGCCCTCCACAGTCCCCTGCATGGAACTCTTTCATGATGCTGTTAGTTTCATTTATGGTTAAACAGTTCAGCAAAATTCCTTCATGATTTTTCCAAAACAGGGCACCATCCAAGACACAAAACTTTGATGCTTTAGTTTTTAGAAATCTCCTTTTGGTTCTGGACAACCCTGGGGGAGCACACAGGTTTAACAAAACATAGCAAATATCAGCATACCATGGGGATTGTAAAAAGGTTTCACTGATCTATGGAGTCGCCAGCTCCCGTTCATTGTTTAGTTGGTAGATGTCTAAGGCTTGAAGATTCGTTTCAGACATTAGTTTGGATAAACCTTGTCCCTTTATTAGCTTGGTGGGTTTTATCTCAATGTCATATTCAAGAATACTGGCAATCCACTTGCCTCTTCTGCCTTCTAGTCCTTCTTGAGTTAATATGTCTTTTACAATAGAGTTTGGGACATAGGCAATCACATGTGAATATAAAATATAAACTCTGAAGTCTTTGATAGCCTTGACGAGGGCATGGGCCTGCTTTTCCATAATTTGATACTTCACGGGCGCACCTCTTAAGGCTCGGCTGAAAAATGAAATTGGCTTTTCATTTCTTTGATCATCTTTTTGCAAAAGGACAACAACTATCGTGTGCTCAAATGCAAAAGAAAAAATGATAAAATCTTTGTCAAATTGTGGACTTGTGAGGATAGGTGTTTGAGTCAAGGCAGCTTTGATAGTCTCAAAAGCCTTCTGGGTTTCAAGAGACCATCTTACCTTGGCATCCTTTTTTAACATGTTGCTTAACAGTCTTATCAATTCGGCTAAATTTGGGATAAATCTCCTTAGGAAATTGATCTTTCCAAGGAATGCTTGCAGCTATTTTATGTTTCTTGGATAGGGAATTTGGAGGATGGCTTGGATCCTTTCCGGATCAATTCTGATACCGTCTTTTGAGATGATGTGGCCTAACAACTTACCTTCCTCAAGGCCAAACAAGGATTTCTTGGGGTTCAAGGAAATGCCATATTTCCTGCATGTCATGAAGATTTGCCTTAAGTGTTTTAGGTGCTCTTGATCGGATTTAGAGAAAGGGGTTAAGTCATCAAGGTAAACAACAAGGAAATCATGTATTTCCTTCGCAAATGTAATATCCATTGCCCTTTGAAAGGTGGCACCAGCGTTCTTTAGCCCGAAAGGCATTTTAACATACTTAAATGTTCCCCACGATGTGTTAAAGGTTGTCTTGTCTTAGTCATCCAGGTGAACAAGTATTTGATTGAAACCTGAAAATCCATCTAGTAAAGAGATTCTAGATGACCCCACTACTCTTTGTAGGATGTGGTCCATTTTAGGCAAAGCATAGTGGTCTTTTAAAGAGACCTGGTTTAAGTTTCTTAGATCTACACACAGTCTGATCTCACCTGATTTTTTCCTTGTGGGAACCAGATTGGATACCCATTTAGAAAATCTGATGGGTGCTATGTGTTGAGCCTCAAATCTACACTTCTTTACACATCCTCCCAGCCTCTTTTTCCTATTCATTTCCTTATTTTGCCACTCATTCCCTCCATCAAATTGCTCAAATCATTGTTTAGGACTTTTTACATGGTTTTCTAATGATGCTAATGACTGTGTTTGGTTTAGAATTTTGGTTCAAGGTGCTGCATTTCCGCAGCTCACATAGGGTTTTCCGCAGCTGGAAACGGTTTCCACAGCCAACCCCGGATTCTGCAACCGTTTTATTAAATGCTATGTTCCAGGTGTCCTCCGGGAAGAAGAGCCACATGGGCAAGTTCGTGGAACCAAGGAAATGGTGTGTGTCCCTCCAGATCATCCAAACCAGTCATCCAAGCCCGTGGTCAACGAGGAGGCAACTTCGGTCAAACAGAGGTCATTGGCGGTGGCACGGCTCTGCGTGTTCTGTTTTAGAGCACGTGGGGAATAGGTGGCATCGTCCTCAGTTACGAAAGTAGTGGGAGACACAATCCAACAGCCGATTGAATGCCCACGATGACTGTTGCCTAGATCCGAGGACGTAGCAGGACTACCTGTTTCAATTCAGCTGTTCGAATTACTTAAATTTCATTAAGCTAGTTTACCTTCTGCAATTATAAATAGAGCGTCTTTGAACGCTAGACAAGTTAGTTGTTATTTGTTAGCTGCTGTTTTTATACCTTTGAACTCCCACTGTATTTTCTTATTTGATGCGCAATACATGAGAAGACTGTTATTCCATTTACGCGTGTGATTGATCTTTGAAACGGCTGGAAGTAGGCAGAGGGCCCCTGTTTACTAAAGGCCTGTACAATGCTTTTAGTTTCTCGCATTTTGTTTTCTTATTTCATGTATATAATGCTTTTAATTGCTGTATTTTAGATAGTTGTACATACATTTCCATTTCTGCTTGTTTACATTTCTGCTCTTTTTCATGACTGATCAGTGTGTTATGCAGGTTTCTTATGCGTGCCCAGGACAGTTTTATGCTTTTCTTTTGCACAACTAGTGACATATGTGATCATCTTGTCTATGTTGCTGACCTTCTTTGTTTTGCAGCCTTTATTTCATCATTATCATTTAGTTAATTTGCATATTTGCTTTTTGTTTGTAGATATCAAGTTGTTTATCTATTGATGGTCTCTTCTTTATCACTTAATATCTTTATTGAGGACCAAAACATCACTTAATGCAACTTGGTTTAGTTGTTCAGAAACTCACAATTGCTTAACTTGTTTTTAATGGTTTATCACATGATATATTCAGTTAAAAGGCAAGAGGTTAAGAAGAAGTTAAAGTATTTGTGACTAGTCTTTCTTCTAGATAGGTTTACTTTAGTTTCAACATTGCTTAGTGATTATTTGATATAGATTTCATTTGCATTTCCTTGTAGCAACAGAGGCACTGGGCCAATGTCATTAGTCTTTTATTTAATGCCTTTACTTTCCTTTAAGCATTGATTTCATTTCAAGCTTTCTTGTAGAGTACTTTTAAGTTGTAAAAAAGCACATCACAATCACACACACTTCACTCACTTGATTTTGAGTTTTAAGAAGCAAACATCACAATCTCACACACTTCACTCACTTTATTTCATCACACCATTAGGAGAGATATACTTAAAAACAACCCTAAAAAGTTAAAAACGACAAAAGCTTAAGAAATAGTTGCCTAAGTACATACAGTACACCTCACTTCATCAGCTTACGAGCCCTGGGTTGACATTTAAAAGTTGCAATTTAGACATCACTAAATTGACCAAACAGGAAGCTCTTGTTTTCATTAGATCAACCCCGAGTAAATCATGGGAGTCAATACAATAATGTATCAAACAAGGTATCAGGCTTGCACAAAGAATTGGCCCAAATCGACAAGCTAATAAAGCCATTGCAATTCATATGGTTGGGTTGGATGTAAATATGTAAGGGAATCCATTAGATTTCCAATTTTTTTCCATCTTGTTGTATGTCGTTCACTTCTAGGCATAGGATAGGGGATTTATCAAATCCACATGTTTTTCAAATTTGTTATGTAAACAACTATAAAATTGGACCTATGTACATTGTAGAGTTTGATTAGTTTGTGGATAGTTAAAGTATGGTGCTAATTTTATGGTTTGATCAACCCAATAATTAGGCCCTCCTATATTTCTATGTACCTTTGATACAAGAGGAATACAAAACTATTTGTTAGTGCTTTTATGATTTTCTCATGATTCAATTTTGTGTGTAATTTATTTTTCTTTTCAGGCAACATGAGCTGGTTGCAAAGGGCCCACAAACTCGGCCACACTTCCCTTCAATTTCATTAGCCTGTAGTGTAGTATATGTATTTTCATTGACAATATGTGTGTGTGATCATATCTATGGGTTGTAACTAGACCGTGTTCCCATTCCCTCTCATGAGTAAGTTGTATGATCACTCTTTTATAAACAAATTGTGCATTGATCATTTATGAGCGTGACATAAAATGACTATAAATCATTGCAATTAGTTTGTGTAGCAGTTCCTTTTCATAAATAGGTTGCATAATCATTCTTTGACAACCAGACTTGTATATTGATCTTTTAATGTATGACTTGACTGCACATCAATTGTTGAACTAGACTATGCCACAATTTACTTTATAACTAGGTTATCTGGTTATTTCTTTTGATGTATATAACATGACTAGATTGAATGTTACTCTTAGTAGCTAGATCAACTTCCTTTTTATGACCACGCTGCATGATTGTCCCATAACACCTATGTATTGAATCCCCTATAGTGTAACTAGATTTCATCTATCATCAAAGTTGTATCCCTTGATTTCATAATTAGAATTGTGAGATCATTCTTTAATTTATGAATAGGTTTTCAATCCAATCTCATATGATATATTGATGCTCTATTTTTGGTCATTACTTATAATTTATTTTATTTGCAGAAGCAATATTGGTCATTAAAGGTAAGAGCTAACATGTTGTAATGCTTCAATATTGCATGAACACCTTGTTCAACACATTGTGAAAGATCATAGCCTATCACGGAGGAGATTTGTGTCATCACCCAAATGATCACAACATATCTTAGATTTCCTTATTTGTTGCATTTTTATGAATGATATATAAAAGAGGGATTTCTTATGGAAGGGCATGAATATGTGCATTTTGAATTATGTTGCATGAATATTTTATCAAGTTATTGTTGAAAAGTGTAACTAGGTTCTATCTTCATAATGACATGTAATTGTAATGATGTAATAAAAATAAAATTATTTTTGTAAGCCTTGCTTCATGGGTTTCATGAGCAACTGATTTTATTTTAGATGACTCTCATTGAGAGCCTTAGGATTTGTCATTAAGAATTAATGTCATGTATTAAGGGCTCTTCTTGAGCATATGTAAAATGTATATGTCTATGTATATGTCTAAATAACCCTCCAATGACAAGCACAATCCTCCTCTTCATATCAGCGTCAAGTATGAATAAAAAATTCATGTCGGATCACCTCAAATAGACACACCTATTCAGATGAACATTTCAGCTCATTCATGGAGGACCAACTACTATATATACCCGACTAGGATCCTCACATAAGTACAATACAAAATTTGGATTCCTCTAAAATTTAGACCACAAAAAGGACGTAAATTCAAATGGAGTTTGAAGACATCAAAGGGACCATTTTAATCTCATAACCATTGAAATTACATTTCATTTCATTTTTCAATCACGATTGATTTGATTTCTTTAGATACCCCTAGAAAAATCAAATATTTACAATTAACCATTACTTCATTCGTTCATGTTACACAATCTAATAGTTAAGTCAAATTTTAACATTATGAGAAAAGTAAGTCAAATTCATCCTTTACTTTCGCTAAATAATCACTTACAATCTTAAGGCGAAAAAATAATAGAAATGTAAATGGTGCTGGTGAATTAATGTTGAGTGTAAAAAATAAATTATTAGTCAACGTGCTACACATAACAATTTTATAGTTTGGCTGATTAAGTGTGACCTCAGTGTCAAGGTATAGGGTTTGGAGTATATATATAAAGTATAAATTACAGGGTTTAGAGTATATATGTAAAAATATATAAAGTAAGCTTGTTTTTCTTTTAAGAGTTTTGAGTTATATAATATTTAAATAAGTAAATATTAATAATAATTATATATTATTAATATATATTAAAAATTAAGAAAGTGAAGTTGTAATGTAAGCAGTAGTCTATAACGCGACTTTTTGAAAGCCTTTCTGGCTGATTTTTCCGGTCAAAATCCGGCAGCTATTCATTGGAATCCCAAGTTTGATAGCTAGTTTCTGCACAATCAATGGCTCCCAGGGGTTTTCCAGGGCGTTGAATCCAAATATGCAGTTAAAAAACCATTTTAACTGCTAAAAATCAAGATTTAACCTCATTTCTTCCGCCGGATTCCATCACCGGAATTTCCAAAAAGTCGCATTATAGACAACTCCGTAATGTAATGTTGCGTGAAAATAGATAGAAATATAGTTCATTTGTAAAAAAAAAATGATCAAATTGTTAGGAAATTATATATAGGCAAACCAAATGATATTAGTTGTTAAAATTGTTAAAAGTTCTTGAAATTGGTATTGATGTTGAGAATGAAGTTTGGATTTTAAAATTTTATGAGGGGTTAAAACAAAGATTTAGACATAAAACAAAGGAAAAAGAAGATGGTGTTTTCATGAAATTAAAAATTAAGTGATGGATCTATGGAAATACACCTTATACTATTAAGGTTGTTTCATGTTACTAACAATTTAATTTAGAAAAAACAGCAAGAATTGGAACCATATTTGAGTACCTAAGGTCCTACACAACTATGAGAAGAGAAATTTAATGGAAATGCAACCTAATAACAATGATGCTACTTGATAGATTAGAGGGGAAGTGAGTAATGAAAACTTGATGAGACAAATTTATGATGATTGTTGAAGTTGCAAGTAGGTTAAAGTCATAATGAATGGATATTATTCGACCTTACTCCAAGGACGTCATCTCTTAGAGAGTGAAGGAGAAATTCCAACTTGAATTGTGATAAGAATTATGCAAAAATTAACAAGAAGAAGCATATCAACTAATACATGGTGAATTTGACTCATTTGCACTCATTATTTCACGAGTGGATTGTTGATATACTGATACTTCATATTAAACAACTTATTGAGTTTGTGCCATTAATGTTGAAAGAAGTTGTTTCCAAGCACATTATCCATATGAAATTCTTGGGTGGACTATAATGATAGTAGTGGTTTCGGGCTTCAAATTATTAACTAAAGATTAATCTAATGAGCCATAATGGAAGGGGAAGAATTCCAGGTCCAACTTGAAGAACTTTGCATCTTCAATAAAAGAGACCAAGTGGCACTGAATTAGGAACATGGCAACACAAACTAATACTCTTTAAGTAAGCAATAATAATTATTGGAGATTAATTATCCCTTTGTATATGTGTATTAAGCATGACAAAATATTTAAACAATGATGACATAGTGTTTGTGTACCATCGAGAAAAATGGTACTAGAATGGATAAGTAAAATATGTATAGTGATCATGGACTTTTGACTTTGATATTGATAATTTAAATAATGATTGTGCAGCCAATAATATCTTAATGATGAATTTCACTAAATATCCTTGGGGAAGAAAGAATACATGACTAGAGATTAAGGTTTGAGATGATGAGGCTCATTTGAAGTTCAACGATGTACTTAAATGACTATACCTACTATGTAAATAGATAACTTCCTAGTAGAAAGAGCAAGACATGATTGTTGAAAATTAATTGTTATCTTGACGAAAACATGACACTAATAGTATTGATGAGATAATCTAGATCCTAGATCGATGTTGAATAATATTATTTCATAGTTGGTATTCATTGTTTATACAAGCAAATGAAATTGATTTTTTCTAATGAATCATGAAGAATGCTTATAGTGTATTACTACTCTATATTTGATATGTATAGAGGTGATTCTCGTATTTTGATGTTATAATATGGGGTTATATTGACATATGGTTCCATTTATCATTGGATGTCATGATATATCTTTGATACAAATATGTTAATGTTATAACTTATGATGGTATTTATGATGTGAAACATGTGATAATTGCATGTAGATTTTAAGATATGCATGAGCATGTAGTTTTCACTATTCAAAATGTTGTGTTAACAATGATGTTATGTTCCTATAATGGCATGAAAGAGTTGGCATTTGGATTATTTTATCATGATGTTATAATTAATGCATTGGTTGCATGTTGAGTTATGGTGATTGACAGGAAATCCACAAATGGGTTGAGAGGGCGTGTTTATTTGATGATCTCGTGGGATCCAATATCTATGAGGGAGGATATGTAACCCCATATGGGTTGAGGATAGATTCAATCAACACTACATATGCCAGTGGTTCTTTTACCTTATATAGCTCTTGAAGGATAGCTCTTGAGGGGTTATCGGACCACCTTGAGGAGGTTGAGTGCCTAATATTGTTGGGATGTCGAAGTCCAAAACTGTGTGTAGGACTTCGATGCATGGGGTTGTCCAACCTTAGTGAGCCTTGGAGGGAGTTGGACCAACCTTTTGAGATGCCTGGAGTACTACTTCCTCGAGTATTGGGTCGGATGCCTGCCTTGGGGATTTGGTATAGACTAATGAGGATTTATGTCTTGTTCCGAAAGTTAGGAAAGAAGCTTGGGATTCCTTGATATTTCCTCAGCGTTGTGATGTAAATTTTGATGCTTGTTGGTATACTAGTTCAGTAGAGGGTGTTGGGCAAACATGGGGTAATGAGTAAATAAATAAAATAATTAAATGGTTAAAATTAACTTTAGAATGAATTTCTTTAAACGGGGGGGGTTATGTAATGCACCGTAATAATAAATCAATAAATAATAAGAATAATAATAAATAAAACATATTAATATATAAGATAAAAAAAAACAATAAATCATAAAGAAAATATAATAATAGTAAATAAATAATAAAAACAATAATAATAATAATAATAATAATAAATAATAAATAAAATGATAAATTATAAACACAATTTTGAATAGATATATTTAAAATAAAACTATAAAAATAGAAAGAATAAGTAAAGTTAACCAAAAGTAAAAAAAAGAATAAAATTATATATAAAATTATTTCTTCAGTTATTATTCATCATTTAAAACCCCTCTTCAAAGATATAGTTGGACCAAAGCATACTAGATTTGTGGAAGGGAAGCAAATTTTAGATGGAATAGTCACAACCCATGAAATGCTACACACAATGAAATAGAGTAGGTTCCCTGGCATGATGATTAAACTAGATTGGCCCAAAGCATATGATTGACTTTACTAGGCATATATGCGTCAGGTGTTAGAAGCCTTCAGATTCTCCCCTATGTGGGTCAACTCGATCAAGTCATTGATTTATACCCCCTTCTTTTCAATTTTACTAAATAGATCCCCAACTAGAACATCCAGATCTTCACGAGGACTTTAGAAAGGAGATACTTTATCCCCCATTATCTTCCTCATATCAATTGAAGGACCAGGGAGATATATTAAGGCGACAATGGAAATGAGAAATATTAGAGGCATTAGAGCATTGGTCCAAAATCTCTTGGTCACGCACCAACAATTTGTGGATGACAATACATTATTTGAGGAATCTTCAGTTTAGGAAGATCAAGCTTGGGATGTTATCCTTACAAAATTGCAGGATGCATATGGAATGACGATCAATCGAGACAAATTGAACATATATTTTTTCAACACTAGACCACAAGTTCAAAAATATATAGCCAAAACACTAGGATTTCAGATAAGGATCCTTCCATCCAAGTATCTGGGGATGCCTCTACTATTAAACCCACTCAGGAAGGCATGCTGGGAAGGTTTCAAGAATAAGATCTCCAAAAGGATGGACAATTGGGCCTTCAAACATTAAACATTGTTGGAAGAGTAACCTTAATTAAGGGGGTATTGCAACCTCTCCCTATCTATCAAATGTCTGTGCTCTTTGCCCCAAAGGAGCTGTACGAGGATCTAGTCACCAGCTTCCAAAATTTTGTATGGAAAGGGGCGAAAGCAGTGAAAAAATGGGCTTTAGTATCATGGGAGAAGGTGTGTTGTCCAACATGGGGAAGTGGCCTAGGACTTAGATATCCAAAATTGGTCAACTGAGTAATGGGAGCAAAATTGTGGTGGAGATGGATGGAAGGGGGATCATAAATTTGGAAATGAATATGGGGGAGGAAATACAGGGGGGTGGGGGAATTGAAACAAAAAAAAATAGGTTAGGATATTTTCCAGTTGGTTTTATCATCTAGAATCTTACAAAGGAGGACCAAGATTTGATCCAAGAAAATTCATTCTAGGAGGTCAAAAATGGATGAACTGCCAAATTATGAGAAGAATCATGGCTAAAACTTCCACAGATACATAGGGAGGAGACACTTCATTCGACACAAAACTGGACCTTAGCTCTGGGAGCATCAATCATTTTATATTTTTGGAGAGAGCCATCACATCATCCACCATGGAGGTAGTGGAAAACCTGAGAAGTCTGGTTGGATGCTAGGGAAGACTATGACTGGGCATGATTTCATGAGAAAGTCCAAGAGAGGCGACTATAGCAATAAGAAGATGAAGATAAAATCCAAGTGGGATATAAGGAATCGAGAAGATTCACCTCTAAGGAGGCTTATGGAATTAGAGCAGGGTTCTCAGCTCTATTAGCAGATCAATAATGGGGAAAAATTTGGAATACTAAACTTTGGCCCAAAATAAAGTACTCTTTGTGGCTAATAGGTCGAGGATGTCTCCTTACTTGCAATCATCTTCAATGCAAGGGACTGAAAGAACCCTCATGATGCCCAATGTATAAGAAGGGGGGAGAGATTGTAGAACACCTACTCAACTCTTGTTTAGTGGCAGAGGAGTTATGAAGCAAGCTCAATAATGTGTTTGTCCAAACAGATCACCTTATTCATAAGATACGAGAAACATGGGAGAGGTGAAGAACTCAAGCATTCAAAAATTCAATCATTAACAGAGCATGGATACTGTCATCAAGATTTATCTTGTGGAATCTCTAGAAAGCTCGAAACAATACTATCTTCAAGGAAAAAAGTCTGTCAATGGAATCAATTCGGAGTGTTATACGAAATCTACGACTGTGGACAAAAGTATCTTTCATAGACCTAGTGGCCTGGTCTAGAAAAACAAAAATCAAAGATTATAAATTATTCTTTAGAAGAATTGGAGAAAGGAAATATTCTTACTTGTGATCCGTCGCAAGCTTTTCTCTCCTCTTGGGTTATAAGTTCCAATGGTAGCTATGATCACTATAATTAGAACCTGCACAAACAAACAACAAAATCCAAATATCTTTGAAATCTATGTAGCATTATCCAATCACTCTATTCAATGGATTAGCATAGCATTGGAACACATGTATATAAACATAACATAAAACATGTAGGAAAACAATATACTATTTGTATTAATATGAAAGGAAGAGAGTTTACAACCAAAAGTGGAAGTTAATCTTGTAGAGATCCTCCTAAGTTGACTTGGCCTTCCTTGACGCAATGTATGCCTCAAAGCCACCGTAATTCGTGGTAATGATAACTCTCTTATGATCAAAGAAACATGATAAGGGTATGATTAGTCTCCAAAAGCCAACCTCTAGCTTGTGGATGGAAGTAAATATATAGGAGAGGATGGTAGTTTAGGAATTATTATCCATTTACCAATATAAGCTTGAGATACACTCTTGAATGGAGGATGAGCTCAAGGGATAAGAGGTGAAAACTCCAAGGTAGGGTGAGATAGGATTCAAAGTTCTTATCCAAGGTAAATGGTTGTAATAACTCCTGGAAGCTTCTGGAAGAGGAAGCTTTAGGATTCCTTTTATTTTTCTTGAATTTCTAAGATCAGTGCACCCCCAACAAGGGAAAATCTACTTTGATTATAGTAGGTGCAAAATTGAGCAACTTGTTATTGAATGTAGGTCCCTAAATGGCCAGGGTGTGCTAGACCTTAAAAGCACTAGAATGAAGTAGTAAAGGTCAGAAATTCAGGGATTTTAGAGAGTCATGCTTAGGGATTTGTGTAGGGATGATGACAAGGTGTTCATGAATGCTGATTGATCCAGTTTGTAGGCCTATTAACTAGATGTGACAAAATGGCCGATAAGATATTTCCTCGTAAAGCGCAAAGTTAGAAATGGAAACTAATGACAGAAGTGATTTACCTTGTGAAAAGTTCGGATCAAGAACAACTAGTTGGATCATCATCTATTACAATACGTTTACATCATGATACCTTTATCGAGGGAGGCATACCCATACTCAACACATAAGCTAACATTACATGTAAAATGATCAAGAAGACATGTCCATTGATGACAAAGTGTGGACCCATGATTGGATGACTGTCTATATGATCTTAGATATCATACATTTTAATCTCACATTAATCCTATAATCGTAGCCTGGATGGATGAAACTAGATCTAAGGTCTTCTATTAGGTTCACTCAATCGTCCAATGTACGAGTCTAGCCATATGAATAAAGGAGCCGAAGTTGAGCGTGGAAGACACAATCTGATTACTGACCAATGATGTAAGTCATTAAAAGATGTGAGAGAAACCACTGATGATGTTAATGGCTCTTAAGGTATTACAATACAATCCATATGGTGTGAATAAATGAGTTGAAGTCGAACACCACATAGAATCTGTTGGTCAAAAGCCAATGATGTAAACCTATCATCGAGAGTGAGGAAACTTTCCATTAATGTATACAAGTCCTAAGGTACCAAAGGAAGAGTTTCTAAGTTAACTTCCTAGATAATGAGCTAATTTCGACAGGAAGTTTCCTGTTGCAGGAGGGCCTTGATGTATTCCCTATCAACGAGACAAAACAAGTTTCATTATTTAAGACATAATGACTTCAATGTAGAACTGGTTCAGGAACGGCAAACATGTAATCAAGGCTTAAGAGTATTGTAGCAGATATCAACTGAATGACTTCTCTTGAACACACTGACGACATTGAACAGATTTGGCAGTAGCATTGACCCAAAAATGAAAATGGAGGCTCTGAAATGGTGTGATGAGCCAAAAGACAAGAAAATTTCCCAACCCAACAACCACAAAGCTGAAGTGGAAGAGTATCATGTTCAAGAGTGACTCACTACCATAAATATATGGAATATCCCATTTTCCCACTTTTCCCAACCATTGTTGGTCAGTACCTCTTTATTTTTTAACAAGCTTTAGGAGGATAACATATGCTTGATTTGTAAGTTTATCCTTTAGATGAATCCCTATGAGTATATTTAATGAACCCTGAGAAGGAGTGGTTCGGTCTCGTCATGTTCGACGAGTCGAGTGAAGGTCTAACTCAACTCCTTTCTCATGTTTAGAGAGTTTGAAAGATAGGAAAAAAAGATAAATCTAAAGGTTACTTTTCGTATATAGTCTTTGAAGTCTGAAAAGGAAGAAATAAATACTCAGAAGAACCTCTTCGCCATGTTCAAATAAGGTATTCCTTTTTCATAAATTGTCTATCTCAGCCGGGAAAAGGGTTAAACTTATAATGAGTAGACTCCATTTCATTTAATTTAATGAGTTTGAAAAGAAAAGTGCTTGAAAATCTTTTCATATTTAGGGAGTCTGAAAAGAGTTGAAAGAGAACTTCTCCTAGCGAAATGAGTGGTATAAAGGGTAGCAACTAGTTCTAGTCATGATGGAACTACTCAAAACACACAAAGGTCAAGAGGTTGGCTAATAATACCACTCACCGCAGTAGTTCCTCAAGAAAGGTTAAAACAAGCAAGTGAAAGTATATGTTCGATTAAGGAGATGGTGACGGTGGAATGAGAAAACCAAGGCTCATTTGGCAGAAACAAGCTGATAAAAATGGCAATCACGAGAGGTAGATGAAAATGGTTTCATTTTTACACAGGCTTGAAACATGTGTAAATTATGCTTGAGAATACTTGAAGATGATTTAATTTTTTCAGAACCTTGAAACAAAGAAAAAATATGCTTGAAATAAGTTTGCATGCCCTCAACATAATTACTAAATTCTAGGAACATGCCCCCCAAACTTCATTTCATTCACCTAAGTAGAATATTGGTTACTGACAGGTGGATGGAATGAAGGTTCATTTACGAGATCAAATGAAAGAATCAACTGGGAATTTATGATATCTAATCAAGACTTGAATTGGAAGGGGATTTATTTCATTTTTTAACGATCTTGACACAGGAAAAGAACCATGCTTAGGAGACTTTGTTTCATTTTTTAACGAGCTTGACACAAGAAAAGGAACTTTGCTCAAGAAACCTTGTTTCATTTTTAAGGAGCATGACACAAGAAAAGGAAATTTTCTTCAGTGCTTTGATCATGACCTGTAGGAGGCCATGGCTTCCAAAGGGTTCTAATTAGATGGAAGAATAATGCTCTGGTAGGGATATATATCAAAGGATCCTTTTAGCACTCTGTAATTCCTCCATGCTGAGGAGAGGAACCCAGAGGTAACCACAAACCACTTTGAAACTAGGATCTAGCCCTTCCAGTTTCATAGAAGACTCTCTATGTCCAAATATTTAGTCACTTAGGTCTTAAACTAGGTATTAAGATCATAGGTATAGGTTTAACAATTTGTTGGTAGGGAAGAAGGAAAATCCATTTGGCATACGGTCATATAAAGTTGATTAATTTTCTAGTGAGAGGATTAAGAGATGAGGGATCTTTTGATAAAGGCAAGGTAGGCAATCATTCTAGTGTTTTCAATTAAATTCATTGTAGAAGGGTGAGTAGAGGAATGGTGGAAAATGACATATAGAGCATCTAACTAAAGGATGAATTCTAAATGTCATTAAAGAAGAAAACATTAATTGTTTAGTAAGCTATAACAAAGCAATTTGACAATGAGTTCTGAGATAAATCCTTGCTTAACCAAACATGAAGACATATATTCAAGCATCGAATTGACAAGAGAAAAAAATTACAACATAAGAAAGAACATCATCATAGAAATTGACACAAGAATCCCTATAAAAACAAACCTAATTCTTTTTCATTCACTGGAAAATATCAGAAAAAATACAATGCATGGTGTTTCTTCTCCTAACCCTGACCAACCACTTATTCATCAAAATTACATTATGAATAGATAAAAAGTAATCAGTTCCCACATATAGGAACCAAATTCCCAAAAATATTTATGCTTCGGCCCTCAACAACGAATATAGAACTATTTCTCTAGAAATACGAAACTACTTTGACTAAGGATTTTCTTGAACAAATTACACTAAATATATACATTGAAATGACGTTAAAACCTCCCAAAGCACCTTAGGATATTTACCCAAACCATAAAAACAATTACATATAGTTTTGATGTGAATTTTACAGTCAAATGGTTGACTGTGTGGAAGCACAACACAGGCACTGCACTACTTCCTCTTGTACCATAAACACAACACAAAAGCGTAGCAAGTTGATGGTTTATATAGCTCTGATCACTTTCTGAACTTCTCAATAACTGATTCATGTTGGAAATAACCTATACATCATCATATTCCCTTTGAAAAACCTCCTTTCATCTTGCAAACCTTCCATCTTTCAAAAACTCCTCCTATAGCAAAAGCGCAACGCCTATATGAAAGCGTACTAAAATATATCCTTCATGATTCTAGCTAATGATGGAGTATATGAAAAAAAAGAATAACTTGCTGATGATGTTGACAATATTTAAAGCTCTTTTCTAGTCCCCACTCACCAAAAATATTTCCAAACTTCACATTTCCATCAAACCCTAATGCCTTGTCAAAAATGCAACATTGTTGTGTGAACTGTTCCCTTTGGAAAAAGTTTCATACGCTTCAAAAGTCCCACTTATTGCGCTCCAAAAAATTCATACATAATATAAAACTCTAAACCTCCTTATCCAACCACATTCAACTAGTATACTTGGGCTGATCTGAAATCACTCGTGAATGTTCTCAGTTAATTAATGAAGGTACTATAGACTCAAGTACTGGGGTGTGCCTATTTTATCTTATGCAACGAATCGATAAGATTGCTAAATACATAGACACAAACAGTAAGAGAACACAGTAAGAAAACACATAAAACACAACAAGCTTAATAAGGAGTTCACCCAATCCTCTTGGGCTACGTCTCCAGGTCCAGCCTTCAGTGGTGGCCTTTCTATTGTGTCTTAAAAAGCAGAGTTTTACAACAGTGAGCTCAAATTGAGTCTCGCTTAACAGATAATGATCAGTAGGACTGTACTTGGATTTACCAAGTCTCTAGAGTACACAGACTCCCTTTACTGAATCTCGACCTCAACTAGTCTCGGTGGTATGAGTCCAATTTGGTACTCAATATCTGACAGGTATACACAGAGGATTTGCTTGAACCTCTCAAGCCTTCTCTGGAGTTCACAGACACTCAGAATCTCTCTATCTCTGTCTGCTCGATGCTGCCTTTGCTCTACAACTTAGCTTGGCTTCTTTGTTCTCTGCAATTTTTTGCTTCTCCCTCTCTTTGCTCTCTTTTCCTGCTTCTTTCTCCTCTTCCACTTTCTCTGTTTGTTCATGGCTTAAAGCCAATCTGCTCCCTGATTGTTCGTTTCTACTTCTCGGCTCTCTGGATCTCATACCTCTATCCAATGGAATTCCCCTGCTCTACGTCATCATCATTGTAATGCTTCACAGAGAGGTGGTCACCTGTTTCCTCACGAATTGAGTGTCAATTCTCTTTGAACAGTTGTTATTTCCGTTTCTCCAAGATTGCTCGCGAAACTGATTCCTCCACCAACTCATCGGTCATGCCAAATCTCAAATCATATCCACCTCAACCTATTTCCCTATCGAATTTAGTTACCCATCGGATTGCTTCTCCGTCGTTAATCTGGGGCCTCCAGATCCTACGGTCTTCGTCCATATTGCACGAGTAAGTAGCATGACCTTTACGCGCGTGATGAGAGCAGTTTTCTCTCTCATTCACTGGATGCGTGTCACCCATTGTATGGAATTGGGCAAGACTTGTTCGAACCCACTTACCACTTGAGGGCCTTTCGATATCCTTCCAATTTTAGTGTGGGGCTCGCCTTCTAACGGAATCGACGATTTCTGTACGGTTTTATGCTTTTCCCTATGACCAAGCACTCGGGGCTTTCCTTCACTGAGGGGGATGCCCTACGATACGTGATTAGCGCTAATCGCATATCAAAAACTGCCTCTGTTTTTGGATTTGACTTCCCGTTTTTCCAGTTTGTGCCAGCACGTGGTTACCATGGGCCAACGGTCTGCGCGCTTTGACCGAGGGTCCTCACTGCTTCGTGTTGACCACAAATTACCATTTTTTAGAGGTTATTTCTGATAAGATTGACATCCATAGCACTTTGAAACTTTGGTATGAGTTTTACAGAGTTCAGGAAACTTTTAAAAGTGTTTGAGGATCTAATTTGGATCACGGCCTTCCCACTGAAAAAGCTTTTGGACCACCAAAATTTGGTTTCCAAGCACCGACTAAGTGAGGGTATAGCTGTCTCACTTTTCCAATCTCTAACCATTTTCCACTGCTTCGCTTTGAACCCTTGAGTCCAATCCTAAGGTACTTAACATCTCCACTGCACATTGTCCTCACCTTCCTGTCCAGAACTATATCTTCCTACAATTCATTGAGATATTCAGGTAACATATCATTAATAGAAGGCAATTGACTCTGCTCTTTGGGATCTTCAATTAATGAAGGTTCAAATAGTCTCAAGCTATCTACATTAATGACTGAGTAGATGTGCATGTAAGCTGGTAAATGAAGTCAAAAAGAATTCTCACCAATTTTCTCAAGTATCTTGAAAGGTCCATACCTTATTGGCTTTAGCTTTTTACCTTCACCTTGCATTCTGTCTTTGCTGATATATAGCCAGACTTGATCACCAACTTGGAAACTATGCTCCAACCGATGCTTGTCATGCCTTGCCTTGTATTTGGCTTGGCTCTTTTCCAGCTGTTCCTGTATTGCCTGGTGAATCTCTTGGATTTGTTTAATGAAATAGGTTGCCTTGTCCACATTACTGTGTCCATAAATTGCTATGTCTTTACCAAAGAAAAAATCCAAGGGAGACCTTGGTGTGAAACCAAAGCAGATCTTGAAAGGAGATCTCTGTGTAGAAGAATGTTTTGCTCGGTTGTAAGCATGTTGCACATAACACAAATGTTCATCCCAAAGTTTGGGATGCTTGCTGCAATAGCCTCTGAGCAACTGGATCATTGTCTTGTTGACTACTTTTGTCTGGCCATCTGTCTGTGGATGAAAGGCTGTGCTTTTCTTCAGTTTGGTGTCCATCAATTCCCACAGACTCGACCAAAACTTCCCAACAAATCGGGTGTCTTGATCAGATACAATGGAAGTGGGTAATCCAAAATGAACCCATAAATGTTGAAAAAACAACTTTACAGTTTGTTTAGCTGTAATATTTTTATTACAAGGTATCAAAATACACATTTTGCTGAACCTATCCACAACAACATATAAATAGTCATGACCATCCTCCAACAAAGTCCATGGAAACACTTTCCCAAGGATGAGAAGGAACTGGTAGTGGAGTGTACAAGCCTAGTTTTCTATTGCTAGGCTTGCTTTTAGCACACATGGTACACCCTCTTACATATTTAGAAACTGTCTCATTCATTTTTGGCCAATAAAAAAATCTTTGCAGCTGTGAAAACATTTTACTTATACCAAAGTGACCAGATATTAGAGAAGTGTGTGCTTCCCGAATTATCTTTACTCTTTCAGTTTGCGGAATGCATATCTTCCCACAATGATGCAAGAGTTGGTCCTTAATATGATAATCCAATTCTTCTACTCGTTTTCCTTGACTTAAAGTTGCATATACATCTTTAAAATCTATATCTTGAGCATATTGTTCAATGTAGCTCTCATGCAATACTGAGTTATGCTTAAGTATAGTATATGCGTTTATAATTGGTCTAGATAACATATTTGCAACTTTATTGTATATGCCCTTTCTATCTCTGATGACTAAATGAAACTGTTGTAGAAAACCCATCCATCTATAGTGTCTTGATTGCTGCAACTTAGTTTGGGAGTGTAGATATTGGATTATC
>APFE030890327.1:5810-68804 GCA_000404065.3 Pinus taeda | reverse complement strand
ATGTAAGGGAGCTGCAATTAAGGAAAAGTTAGAAATGAACTTTCTCCAATATTGTGTTGCTCCTAAGAAGCTTCTAACTTTTGTAGCAGATTTGGGTTTAGGCTAGTTTACAATGACTATCACCTTAGAGGGATCTATCTTCAATTCACCACCCCCTACTATATGTCCCAAATAATTCAAAGATGTTTTTCCAAATTCACATTTTGAGAGTTTAACATAAAGTTTTTCTCTTTTCAAAAATCTAGTGTCTACTTAACATGCTTTAAATGTTCTCCCCACGTTTTGCTAAATATAAGAATGTCAACTAGATATACAATAACAAAATAATCAAGAAAAGGTCTGAGTACATCATTCATTATTCTCATGAAAGTAGAAGGACCATTAGTTAAGCCAAAAGGCATAACCAGCCACTCATACAATCCCTGCTTTGTTTTGAAAGAAGCCTTTCATGCATCTTATTTTGCAACTCTGACCTGATGATATCCACTATGCAAGTCTAACTTGGGAAAATAAACAACTTCCTTTAACTGATCTAATAGATCATCTATGCGAGGAAGGGGATGACGATTTTTGATTGCTATCTTATTCAGTGCTTGGTAAGCAATGCACATTCTCCACGAGCCATCTTTCTTCTTCACCAAAATGATTAGGGACACACATGGTGATGTGCTAGGTCTGATGAACCCCTTCTTGAGCAACTCCTGCACCTGCTTCTTGATTTCTGCCTTCTCTAAAGCGGACAACCTGTACATTCCGATGTTAGGCAATGGAGCATCTTGCTGCAAATTAATATGATGCACTATTTCCTTTTTGGGTGGCAGACCTTTAGGTTCTTGAAACAAGATATCATATGCTGAAACAACTTTTTCTAAATCAGCTTGCTGTTTAGCATCACAACCCTCAAATACATTGGTTTTATCAAGTTTCTTTTCCTTTACAACCATCAGTAAAAAATTGTTTACATGAATTTACAATTTGTTTCATCTGCCCTGAGTTTATGAGAGTGTAATTATTCTTGAGCTTATGAACCCTTACAAAGTATTCGATTCCATCTTTAACGAGTAGATACTTGTTCTCAAATCTATAGAAAATAGCTTTTCTATCATACAAGTAAGGACTTCCTAAAGCAATTCCACATATATCCAAAGGAACTATATCTAACTCAACCTCATCTACAAATGCTGACCCAAAAGAAACTTTAAGTTTACATGTCTAGTAACTTATGTTAGTATTTATCACTTAACCAACCTAATGGGGATGGATTCTTGTGAGTGTAGTCAATAATCCACTTCTTTACAATTGCTCATAAAAAATTTACTTGTGAGCCACTATCAAACAAGTATCAATCTTTGATTGTGGGAAAGACTCCGAATATTGGAAAAGCTCATGTCTTTTTCTCTCATTTTCTTCATCATTAATAGATTGTGTAGAATTACTAGTAGATGCTTCAGAATTTTTACCTTTTATACCTGTGGCTGCAATGGTTGTTTCATCTCCTAAGTCTAACCCCAAATCTTTGTGAATAGCTGCAGTAGTCTTCTTCTTCTTTCCCTCGAACTTCTTAGGTCTCAACTCCGGATGCAGAATCCAACAGTGCTCATCATCATGCCCATCCTTCTTACAGTGAGTGCATGAAGAATTGCTTTTCTATGCAGTGTTGGCCTTCCTCTCTTTCCATTTCTGTTTTCTTTTCTCCTTATTCTTACTTGTAATGGGCTTGGATGATCCTCCAACTTTTGGGTTCCCATTATTTCCTCTAGCTTCTAGATGCGTAGCTTTAACATACACCTCATCTATACTAGTGGGATTAAACATGAGGATAGTGTGCCTCATGTAGCTGTGTAGACCACCTATGTACTTCAACAGAGTCTCAGGTGAGTCTAATGAAATTCCTAGAATCAAATCTCTTTTCCTAAATTCTTGGGTGTAACCTTGTACACTTTTCCCTTTCAATTGGCGAAGAGTTTGCCAGCTCATCATGGCTTGCTACATGTAAGCTAGTGGAGAGAACTGCTTTTTGATTGCAGAAACAAATTCACTCCAGACAGAAAAAAAAAACTTACCATTTTTCTTCATGTCAGTTTGTGTCCTGCCTTCCCCCCATACCAAGGCAGTGCCTCCAAGGCGTAGACTGTCCAGCTGAATCTTACTCTTGTCTGAGTCGATACTTTGCACTCTAATAAACATCAATTTGTCTGATCCAATTATCTAGCTTCTCTTCATTCAACTCTCCATCATATATTGGTAAATCAAATTTAACATCTAATTTAAACAAAGATGTCTTCTTTTTATGTTCAGGGCTATTAGGAGGTGTGAGAAAGTTTTCTTCTTTCCCTTTGCCTTTTGAGTGGTCATGGAAGAGAGATTATTCTTCTCCTTTTTCTTTGGAGCATGATGAATCTTCATCTTTACCTCTCTTAAACTCCCTGTACATTTCCTCTACCATGGACCTCATGGCCAGGAAACTATCTATGAATTGGGGGTCTGGTCCTAAGGGACTTTCTTTTGACATTTTCTTCTTAGCACAGACTCTTCCAATTTCTGAGTTAGTTTCGACCAACTCACCTTCTCCTAATTTAAGCTTTGATCTAGTTAGCATTCAACAACAAAATCCAACACAAGCTTGTCTAACCTTAACAACCTAGGAGCTCTACCACTTGATCTGAAATCACTCGTGAATGATCTCAGTTAATTAATGAAGGTATTATAGACTCAAGTGCTGGGGTGTGCCTATGTTATCTTATGCAATGGATTGATAATATTTTGAAATACACGGACACTGAAACAGTAAGCAAACACATAAAACACAACAAGCTTAATAAGGAGTTCACCCAATCCTCCTGGGCTACGTCTCCTAGTCTAGCCTTCAGTGGTGGCCTTTCTATTTTGTCTTAAAAAGCAGATTTTTACAACAGTGAGCTCAAATTAAGTCTCTCTTAACAGATAATGATCAGTAGGATTGAACTTGGATTCCCCAAGTCTCTAGAGTACACAAACTCCCCTTACTGAATCTCGACCTCAATTGGTCTCAGTGGTATGAGTCCAATTTGGTACTCAATACCTGACAGATATACACAGAGGAGTTTCTTGAACCTCTCAAGCCTTCTCTGGAGTTCACAGACTCTCGGACTCTCTCTGTCTCTGTCTGCCCGATGCTGCCTTTGCTCTGCATGTCAGCTCGACTTCTCCGTTTTATGCAATTTTTTGCTTCTCCCTCTCTTTGCTCTCTTTTCCTGCTTCTTTCTCCTCTTCCTCTTTCTCTGTCTATTTGTGGCTTAAAGCCAATTTTCTCCCTGACTGTTCGTTTCTACTTCTCGACTCTTTGGATCTCCTACCTCTGTTTGTTGGAATTCCCCTGCTCTACGTCATCATCACTGTAATGCTTCACAAAGAGGTGGCCACCTGTATCCTCATGAACTAAGTGTCAGTTCTCTTTGAACAGTCGTTATTTTCGTTGCTCCAAGATTTCCCGTGAAACTGATTCCTCTGCCAACTCATCGGTCATGCCAGATCTCAAATTTTATCCACCTCAGCCTATTTCCCTACCGAATCCGATCACTCATCAGATTGCTTCTCTGTTGTTGATATGGGGCCACCAAATCCTACGGTCTCCATCTATATCGTGCGGGTAAGTAGAATGAACTTTACCCATGTGATGAGAGAATTTTTCTCTCTCATCCGCTGGATGTGTGTCATCTGTTGTATGGAATCGGCGGGGACTCAGTCGAACTCACTTAATGCTTGAGGGCCTTCTGATATCCTGTCGGTTTTAGCGCGGGGCCTGCCTTATGATGGAATCGACGATTTCTGTACAGTTTTATGCTTTTCCCCATGACCAAGCGCTCGGGGATTTCCTTCACTGAGGGGGACGCCCTGCAATACGCGATTAGTGCTAATCACGTATCAAAAACTGCCTCTGTTTTTGGATTTGACTTCTCAATTTTCCAGTTTGTGCCAGCACGTGGTTACCATGGGCCAATGGTCTGTGTGCTTTGACCGAGGGTCCTCGTTGCTCTGTGTTGACCACAAATTGCCATTGTTTAGAGGTTATTTCTGATAAGCTCGACATCCATAGCACTTTGAAACTTTGATATGAGTTTTACAGAGTTCAGGAAACTTTTAAGAGTGTTTGAGGATCCAATTCATATCATAGGCAAAAGGGAAAAAACAAAATTGTTTCAATTACTTGCTTCAAGGTTCAAATTTTGGCTGCTTCAACCAACAAATCAAGCTCTCCCCTATCCTTCTCTTGTATTTCCTGAAATTATTGTTTAGAAGGCCTTAGCTGCTTCCTCAAGGTGAGGTTTTGTCTGCAGATGCTTTTGAGCTGCCTATGCAAAGGCAGAATCCTTTTTAGCATATACTTAACATTTGACAATGTTGGTTCACACATGTTTAAATGGTCATATATCTTTTTCCTCACCCTTTCATCTTGTTTCTTAAGTCTAGTGATATCATTTTTGGATTTCTTCAACTACATCCTAAATTTGTGAAATGTATGTTTCCCTTCGTCCACCTCAACCTTCTTCTCTTTCAGCATTGACTCTTCCTTTTGTAGCTGCAACTTTCTTACTGAAGACCTGGTCACATAGGAGCTCTTGTTGATGGAGCCTCTAACTCTTGAATGTGCTATGTTAGTATCTTCTCTTCACCTTTGGATTTGGTGATCGATGGAGCTGATTTATCATTGGTTTTGTTTCAACAATATTAGGTGTCCTTTCTAAAGCAATTTTCTTCAATTCCCTATTGTCACGTTGTAGTTGGGCAATGACCAAGTGTGCCTTCTTCAACTGTTCTTGCAGTTCTAAGATCTCCTTTTCTTTATAATCTAGAACAATATCTCTAGTGTGGTCTCTGAAACTTCAATTGGATGCTCAAATGTTTGTTCCAAAGGTAATTTCTTTGTGGTAGCTCTATGAGTGGCTTCTTGGAAACCTCCACTACCTCAGGAGAAAAGTGTAGCTTTTTACCCTTTTTCTTTTCTGATGGATCAACTAAAGTTGATGGTATTTTTATTGAAATTCCAACTGGTGATTTCACATCCCTTTCCATAGATGATGGTCTGTCTGTTTTACTCCAAGGGATAGTTGGTAACTCAACTACCAACTTTGATGAATCTAAGAATGAATCCCATGATTGATCCTTTTTTCTCAGTTCTTCTACCACCAACAACTTAGTAAAAGAGCAATGGAAAATACTGGGTTCCACTTGGCTTTTCTTACCTTGAACTTTATCTTCCATCTTACTAAGGCTTCTGAATAAATAGAAAGGCAGATTCAAAGGGCTTTGTCCTATGAAGTGCATCAACAACCTAAAATGATATTGATAGATCCTCCGAAATCTTCCTTCATAAGCGAATTATCTCTGGATTACCTTCAGAAGTTTGTTGTAGGGTTCAAGTAGGTATTATCTAGGTACAATAGCTCCATATCCCTTGTTTCTATAATTTGGTTTTAATAAATCCTTGTAATTGATTATGTCAAGAGGCATGCCTTTGAACCAATGTTCTCCTTGAAGAGGAATTTATGTAGCAGCTAAAATGGTGACATATGACACTGTAAAACTCATCTTTCCAATTTTAACATCAACCCTAGTGAAATTCAAAGAAAATTCTTGGGTGAGTTGCACACTATAACCCTAGATCTTCTCACAAAATATGATGCAACCAACCTTTTCAAAATGCAACTCTAATAGCTAGGTCTGATTTTACCAAGGTAAGGTATTGGTTCTCAGACCTGACTATGGCCCATCCCTTGTGATTCTTTCTATATGGAGTTTTCATGAATTCACAAAAGAGGTGAATCTTAGGGTTTTTTAATGCAATTTCAGTGTTTTCCAATTGAGTATAGCAGTAGGGTAGAAATTATGAAAATAGGGATTTAGATGAGAGATTTATGGCAATTTCAAATGAAAAACCCTATATTAGCAGACTTAGACAACAAAAACCCATTTCTCAGACCCAGGGAAACAACTTGTTGTTTTTTGCTTACAATGGAAAATTAAAACCATAGGTGTAGTGAGAAAGCAGAGTGCATGGGGGAAACAAATTCTTGATCCTTGAGGGCAGCAACAACAATATGTGGAGCTCCAGACTAGTTAAATGGAATTTCAAGCTTCAAAATATTGGTGGCAAACAAATATTTGAATGCTTGATGCGGGTAACAACATAAAACCCACCGAGAAAAAGAAAGCAAAACATGTTTTCAAGCTCAACAAAGAAAATGCAACGAGCTAAGAGTTTGAAGTCTTCAAAGTGATCTATGTGTTTTTTTCAACTGGTAAGGACAAAATAGACAACATACAAGATAAATCATCCAAGGAAGTGAGGAATTGGAACCTGGAAGTGGTGATAACACTTTGTCTTAAAAAAAAATACAACGATTATCTCTGAGTATAATGCCTCCCCTGCAACAAAAGCACAACGAACTTCAAATAATATTTTGATGGAACAAAGAATGAAGCTCCAATATTTGAGATGCTAAAACAAGTGTTTGAACTCCCAAGGTGACCAAAATCAACTTTCAAGGATAATCATTGCAATTTAGAGCCTTAATCTTAGAAGCACAACAAGTGAAAGAAGTGTAAGACACACCTCATAACCGTTGTATTGTTGGTGATGTCATGGCATAATATGATTTGACAACCTAACTGACTATCCTGACCTTACTAATTTGTGCCAATGATGAGAAGACAAGACTCACTATGACCTCACTTATGATCTTGTATGAGACATTGACCCTAGACTTACTTAACTCAACCCTTTAGAGAATTAATGACCATCTTTACAATTCTAACATAATTACATCAATAATATAATTTTACATTCTTCACAAAGATTAATAACATGATCTCTAAGAGATCATAGAAAAAACTTTACACATTTATGAAAATAATAAAAAGACTAAGCTTTATTTTGACTACTATAACATAGGACACTAACATTGGTGCCAATGGGGATGGTATCCTCCCCGTGAGGTGCCAAGAACAATATATACCATGTGCCTAATCCATTGGGCCGATCTCAACCTCAATTTCGCAAACTGCTACCTATTGTTGCTTTGAAACCATTGCAACTGAAACCAAACTGACAACCTCAAACTGTACATTATAGGTTGCGATCCAAAAACTGATTAAAACAACTGCTTGAAAATTTGAAATTCAAACTAAGTCAAGTGCTTGCCCAACAAGCTTAATGATCACACCATTTCCTACTCTAACTTGTTGAAGAACTGTTGAAATCAATTGATACAAAAATGCCAATGAAGCCAATCAAGTAACTGTTGAAATAAGTGGATTTCTTGACTATGCTTTCACCATATCAAAATTGGATAGTGTAATGGTGGTGGAAACTCATGATGCATCCAGTCTCCATATTGAAAACACAAGCTGAAAAAATCTTCCATATAGTGAGCTACATGATCATAAAATACATGATTTGTTCGATGATCCTCAAGGTATTCAATGACTGGCTTGTCATGGCTGAATTTTTCATATGTATTCACTATGTTAAACCATAACTTCAACTATGCATTGTCAAACTTGTGTTCAAAATCATAACATTCATAAATCTGAAAATTATAGGGTAGCACTACCTCGCATTGTTTTGGCTGGAAAAGTTTCTCAAAGGACTGATTTTGACATTGAAAATTGTGGGACTAAATTTGAATCTCTAAGGCTTCAATGTTTTTCTCAAAATGTTTCAACAAATTATTATAAAAAATAGATCTTCTCCTCAGAACATTTGCTTAATCTTAAATAACTAGGTAAAAACATAGAGAAAGCTTCTTCCACTTGATCATCATCAAACATATCAAAATACTCCCTAAAGCCTTTAATAGAAAAAGGTTATTCAACATACCTTGTCATCTCAATTGGCTAGGCAACTGGATCTACACTTTAAACTCTGAATTATTTGGATAGTGAAGTTGCCATAAATGTTCTGAACTCTAGATTGTTTGGAAATGGAGTTTCCCGATGAATAATGCACAACCTTCTTGTGTCTGATCACTGTTCACCTTCAGTAATAAGATCTAAAACTTAATGGTTCTTTCTCGGGGAAGATGGAACCTTTCACTCCTCGACAACGTCGCCACTATGTTAGCACTCTGTAATTCCTCCAGGCCGAGGAGAGGAACCCAAAGGTAACTACAAACCACTTTGAAACTGAAATCTAGCCTTTCCAGCTTCAAAGATGGCTCTCTCTATCCAAATATTCAATCACTTAGGTCTTAGGCTAGGTATTAAGATCAGAGGTATAGGTTTAACAATTTCTTCGTAGGGAAGAAGGAAAATCCATTGGGCATACGGTCATATAAAGTTGATTAATTTTCTAGTGAGAGAATGAAGAGATGAGGCTTCTTTTGATAGGGGAAACGTAGGAAATCCTTCTAGTGTTTTCAATTAAATTTGTTGTAGAAAGGTGAGTAGAGGAATGGTGGAAAATGACATATAGAGCATCTAGGTGAAGGATGAATTCTAAATGTCTTAAAGAAGAAAACATTAATTGTTTAGTAAGATATAGCATAGAACTTTGATAGTGAGTTCTGAGATAAATCCTTGCTTAAACAAACATGAATACATACATTCAAGCATGGAAATAACAAGAGAGAAAAATTAAAGCATAAGAAAGCACATCACCATAGAAACTAACACAAGAATCCTCGTAAAAACAGACCTCATTCTTTTTCATTCACTAGAAAATATAAAAAATATACAATGTAACCATGACCAACCATTTCTTCATCAAAACTACATTATAAATACATAAAAAACAATTAGTTCCCACCTCTAGGAATCAAATTCCCCAAAAATATTTATTTTCTGCCCTCAACAACAAATATAGAATTGTTTCTCTAGAAAATAGGAAACTACTTTGACTAAGAGTTTTCTTGAACAAATAAACTAAATATATACATGGAAATGTTGTTAAAACATCTCAAATCACCTTATGATATTTATCCAGACCATAAAAAACAATTACATAGAGCTTTGATGCAAATTTTACTGTCAAAGGGTTGTCTATGTGGAAGCACAACGCTAGCGCTACGCTACTTCCTCTTGTAGCAGAAACGCAACACAAAAGCACAATGAGTTGATGGTTTATATAGATCTAATCACTTTATGAACTTCTAAATGCCTAATGCATGTGGGAAATAACTTGTACATCATCAAATTCCCTTTGAAAAGCCTCCGTTCGTCTTGCAAAAATGCCACCGACAATAGAAGCGCAATGCTTGTATGAAAGCGAAACAAAATCTATCCTTCACGATCCTGACTAATGTTGAAGTCTCTAAACATAATAAATAAATTTCATATGATGTTGACAATATTGAAAGCTATTTTCAAGTCCCCACTCACCAAAAATATGCCCAAACTTAACATTTTCATTAAACCCTAATGCCTTGTCAAAAATGCAACCTTGTTGTGTGAACTGCTCCCTTTGGAAAAAGTTTCATAAACTTCAAAATTCTGGCTAATTGTGCTCCCAAAAATTTCATACAGAATATAAAACTCTTAACCTCCTTATCCAACCCCATTCAACTAGTATACTTGGGCAAAAGGGAAAAAACAAAATTGTTTCAATTACCCACTTCAAGGCTAAGATTTTGGTTGCTTTAGCCAGCAAATAAATATTTCCCCTATCCTCTCCTGTATTTCATGAAATTGTTGTTTAGCAGCCCTTAGCTCCTTATTTTTTTTTTTTTTGGCGTATGCTTTTAATTTTCCTATGTGAAGGCAAAATCCTTTTCAACATATACTTAGCATTTTACAATGTTGGCTCACACATGTTCAAATGGTCATATATATGTTGTCTAGACCTTTCATCTTGTTTCTTAAGTCTAGTGATCTCATTTTTGGCTTTCTTCAACTGCATCCTTAATCTATAAAAAGTATGTTTCCCTTCATCCACCTCAACCTTCTCTTTCTGCACTAACTGTTCCTTCTGTGGTTGCAAATTTATTGTTAAAGACCTAGTCACAGGAACTCTTGCTGATGGAGCCTCTAACTCTAGAATGTCCTTTGTTACTGTATTCTATTTACCTTTGGATTTGGTGACAAATGGAGCTACCATTATCGCACGTTATGTTTCACCAATATTTTGTGTCATTTGTAAAGAAATCTTCTTCAATTCCATATTGTCATGTTGTAGTTGGGTAATGACCTAGTGTGCCTTCTTCAACTATTTTTGTAGTTCTATGATCTCCTTGTCTTTATCATCTAGAATAATATCCTCTGGTATGGTCTCTCAAAACTTCAATTGGTTTCTCAGGTGTTTGTTCCAAAGGTAATTTCTTTGCAGTAGCTCTAATGAGTGGCTTCTTGGAAACCTCCACTGCCTTAAGAGAAAAGTGCAGTTTTTTTACCCCTTTTCTTTTCTAATGGATCAACTAAAGCTGATGGTATTTTTACTGAACTTTCAACTGGTGATGGAACATATCTTTCCATAGCTGATGGTGTTTCCTTTTTACTCCAAGGGGTAGTTGGTAGCCCAGTTGCAAACTTTGATGAATATAAGAATTCTTGCCATGATTGATCCATTTTCCTTAGTTCTTCTACCACCAACAACTTAGTCAAAGAGAAATGGAAAAGACTAGGCTCCACTTGGATTTTCTTCCCTTGAGCCTTATTTTCCATCTTACTAAGGCTTTTGAACAAATAGAAAGGTAGATTCAAAGGGATTTTTCCTGTGAAGTGCATCAATAACCTAAAATTATATTGATAGATCCTCCCAACACTTCCTGCACAAGTGATCTCTGGATGACCTTCAGAAGTTTTCTTTAGGGTTCAAGCATGTATTCTCTAGGTACAATAGCTCCATATCCCTTGTTTATATATTTTGGTTTTAATAAATCCTTGTAATTTGTTATGTCAAGAGGCGTGCCTTTGAAAAATTGAATTTTCGTGATCTTGGGTCTATGTTAGAATATTAAAATCTCTAACGCTACCAAACCAAGAATCTCAACAATAACTACTTTACAAAATGGAAAATATAAATAAGTAAATCACATGTACAAAGTATACAAAAATTTTTAACAAATATTTTACAATAATGTACAACCCAATCTTCATTATATTAAACCAATCTGAATAATACAACAGTCTATGGTATACAAGATTCAATGACAAAATTCATTGCAACTTCTATGTCGTATCTTTTCCTACCAGTCCTTTTCCCCTGTATTGATCACAAACTAACCCTTATTCCTTCAAAGGACAACACATCGAGACTTCAGGAGGGTTGCCACCTAAAATACTGCAAGACACTTCTGTAGCATGCACACGGGCTTATTCAATCTGCTCTCTGGGTAGGCCTAATTCCCGAGCTCCAACTTGTTAGGCTAGCAGTCACCTTTGTCAATTAAGGTGCTCCACTTCGGCACTAATCTTTGCCCAACCTTCAGCCCCTCTTCATCACTTCACGATAGCTCATCTAGGGCTACTTGGGTATCCAACACACTTCCCTCCACTAGATCAATGACACCCAATAATACACTATAATATCTGCATCGATGAAGGCTCATGATCACCCAATCACGCCTTCAAATTGGCTCCCACAGGCTACTAGAAAACTGATCCAAATCTGATCCACAAATATCATATCCAACACTTGAACAACACATCTTCAGCTCATTGTTTGAGGTACACTCCTATACTACCATGTAGGCCTAGTTAGGGAATCATTACAGTCCCATATCTAGCCTTCAATTCTGCCCAAATATGTTGTTAAGGAGTGTAGTTTCCCTTTGTTAGGAGGCTAACCCTTCTTTCTATGATTCTGGGTAGTCTAGCCCTCACCAACAACTTCATCCTACCCTATATTTCATGTGGCCTACTACAACAAGGCACCACAGGCCTGCGACAACCTGTTTATGGTCTTCCTCCCATCCACTTGGCTCTCAATCACCCCAAACTTCCTCTCCTCTTCTTAGGCATCCAAGAATATGCCCTCAACCTTCCTTCCTACACTTTGACCTCCTCAAAATTCCCTAGAAGAAATCCTTGAAACTCGTTGGTTTGTCCTTCACTACTGCGGCCCAAAACAGAGTTATATTCTCCCTTCTACGAGCTTGTCACTTGTTGTGTGTTACAAAAATGGATGAGAAATAATCTCTACTTCACCTTGTATATATACACATAAACAAGGATTCCACGAATTAATGAAGAGACATGTCTCTTGCACCAAGCCTACATGACTTGGCTGTCCATAATTAATTGTCAACTTCAAAAGTTCATATCTTTGTGTCTAGAGCTTTGACTTGAGTGATCTTTGGAGAGTTGGAATCAACACACCAAGCTCTATCACCTCAAATTTTCGCATGCTTAATTTCTTCATGGTTCTTTCCCAAATCCTGATGGGTGCAAAACCCCTTCCTTGGGTTCCAAGCCCACAAGTGATCCTTGTGGTGCTTTGCCATCCAAACAATGAACCATAGGTCTTGGAGTACCTCCCAAGCTACAAAAATCAACACTCCCTCTTAGCAAGGAAGGTACTTCCAATACTTGGAAGTAACTCATCATCGTCATCACTTCTCACAACACTTTCCCAAATCCTAGCGCTCACAATTGCAGCAATCCCTATTATGTGAACTATGCCTTTCTTGGAAGTGTCGTTGTCACTGGAAGCATCTTGCTTCTTCTTCTTCTCCTGTATCACTTTCCAATCCCTCCATGATTCCTTCTTAGCATTTGTAGGATCACCCTTTCTCCCAAATGACCATGCGCACTTCTTGGGCTGCAAAGTCTCCCTTTGAACCTGCAAATTCCCTCTCAAAATTGAATCCCTCTGAGTCTCTGGAACCTATGCCTTCTTCTTAGGAACCTATACCTACTCCTCTGAAGCCCGCACCTACACCTGCACCTGCTCCTACTTCTCTGGAACTTGCACCTTCCCCACCTGCTTCTTTCCATGTTCCATAGTCTTGCTCGTCAACCTATAGAGACCATGCTCTCTAACTCTAAGTACAATCCCATAATAATTAGAGCCTCTAGACCTTAGTATTTCCTTCCCATCTTGGAACAAAACATCAAAACCTTTCCTCTCGATTATCGAGATAGAAATCATGCTATATCTGAGTTTCAGGATAAACAATACATCTTAGACCTCCATCACACATCTTGTCTCCATTCTGAATGGTACAACTCTCGATCCTTGGATCTCCAACTGGCTCTTATCACCGAACACCATGCGAAACTTCGATACCCATTCAACTAGAGTCTCAAAAAACTTTTGTGACCCTGTCATATGCTTTTTCGCATCACTATCCACATACCATCCATCCTCATTGATAGTACCTTGTGAGAAATGAGAGATCATAGCAAAGTCCTCCTCTTCCAATCTCTTGGTGAGATCATCTATCTCAGCAGAAGTGGAAACACCGGTGGCCTACTTTCACCACAGTTGAAACACTTGACCTTACTCAAGTCCTTCTTCTAATTACCCTTCATTTAAGCTGCAAGTGCTATGTCATCAACAGAAGTCTTATTCTTTGGATAAAGATCCTCATCTTGCAACTCTTCCTTAATGAAGTCGTCCTATAGCCTATTCCAGTCTGGCAACTTCTCTCTGGCATCGATTCCTTTGATGAAGGGCTTCGATTCCTTGGTGAACCCTTTTAAGGAAATGCTCACCATATCTCCATCTGAAATAGTCACACCGATGGCAGCAATCTCATCTTTGACTTGAGAAAATCTCGTCAGCTACGAAGTCACACCTGCACCCTTTATCATATTGGTGGGATGTAACTTATCCTCCAATACCAATACTCGATTCTCATTCTTATTCTAGAACAAATTCTGAAGACCCATCCACATCTCATTTGCGATGTTATTCCTAGAAAAATGAGGTATTGGGGCATCCTTCACACCATCTAGGATTATAAACCTCGCTCTCATCCAACTCCTTTGGGTTAGTTGGCTTCTTGATGGCTTTCTAGGTGAAATCCCAAATCTTGTTGACCTGCAAGACCAACCTGATCCTTTCCTTACATGGACTATAGTTGGACAACCCCTCCAAATTGTCCTCATACTGGATACTAGCCTGTAACTTTGACATTGTCACCTACAATGTGACCAAATCCCTCTTATGTTGTACTTCGTTGTGCACAACCCCGATTCACTAAATTTCAAAGTAGCTCAGACATGCTCTGATACTATGTTGAATTTCCACGATCTTGGGTCTAGGTTAGACTCTTAAAATCTTTGACGCTACCAAACTGATAATCTCAACAAGAACTACTTTACGCAACGGAAAATGTAAAGCAGTAAATCACATGTACACCAGTATACACAATTTTTTAACAAAAATTGTACAATAATGTATAACCCAATCTTTATTATATTAAACCAATCTAAATAATACAATAGTCTATGGTATACAATATACAATGACAAACTTCATTGCAGCTTCTATGTCATATCTTGTCTCATCGGTCCTTTGCTACCATACTGCTCACTAGCTTCCCCTTAGTACTTCAAAGGACAACACATCGAGACTCCAGGAGGATTGCCACCTAACACTGTTGCAAGTCACTTTTGTAGCATGTACATGGTTTGATTCAATCTACTCTCTACGTAGGCTTGATTCCTGAGATCAGAATTTCCAGGATAGTAGTCACCTTTGTCCATCAAGGTGTTTCACTTTCGCACCAATATTCACCCAACCTTCATCACTTCAAGATATCTCCTCTAGAGCTACTTTGGGTAGCCAACACATTTCCCTCCACCAAACCAATGGCACCTAATACTACACTGCAATATCTGCACCGATGAAGGCTCATGATCACCCAATAACCCCTTTAAATTGGCTCCCATAGGATGCTAGAAAACTAATCCAAATATAATCCACAAATCTCGGATCCAACACATCAACAACACATTTCCATCTCACTATTTGAGGTCCACTCCTATGATTCCAAATAGGCCTAATTAGGGCATCACTGCGGTCCCATATTTGACCTTCAATTCAGTCCAAATATATTGTTAAGGAGTGCGTTGGGACCAGGTCCCCCGTGGGTCAATTTGGGGTTAAAAACCCAAGTTTTGGGGCAGAAGGGCCAAATTTTGTATAAATAAATGTAAAGTCTCCGCATTTTGTGGTCACAGAGCATGAAGATATCAAGAGTCAAAAAGGGTTTCCACCCTTAGTCTAGATAGGTTGTGTCGGCTTGATGAGATCCTCCCTTGGTCTGCGGACCATGGGATTGTATAAAAGGGAGGTCTTAAGAGGAGTCTAAGTAAATTTTGGTGAGTTCAGTTAAGGGAAGTTGAGTCATTGATGAATTAGAAAAGGGGCTAAGAGTGAGAGTCTTAGCGTAGGAAGGAGGCTTTGTAGCTAAGTGCGCAGAGGCCTAGGGTAGAAGTCCGCAGCTGAGTACGTAGTCCCATGCAACTGTGTGCGCAAGGTAGCCAGAGTCTGTGCTAAACATCTGGATCATCAATAAAGAAGAGTATTATGAAATTACTATGTATTTTACTTTTGTCAATTGCATGCGATTATGTTATGTTAGGCACTGAGTTTATGTTTTATTGCTAAATTGATGCATGAATCTATATGTTTTCTTTTGTTATATGAACACTGATGAGCACCAGAAATGGGTAATTATATGGGCTCATTTTGCCTCTTAATTCGACTTAATCCACCATTTTCATTAGTTTATTTCATGTTTTTGAATATATTTATGCTAATAGAGTGAATTAGGTTAGTCATTTTACCATGTAGTCTAATGTGTGCTTTATGCATATTTTTTGGTCAACTTTGGACAAAGTCAAGGGATTTATGAGCAAAAGGTAGCAAATAATTGAGGGAAATAGGGAAGAGGATTTGTATGTGGGCGTCTCCTTCATTTATGACCCCTTTCCTCGAATCCTCCATCAGCAACTTGGGGCACAAAGGTCCACATTCCAAGGGGCAGCCGAGCAAGTAAAGAAGGACTGTTATTTATCTCCATTCTGGGAAGCCGAGCTCCTTAATTTTAGGAGGACTGTTGGAGGACTCCATTTGTATAAATAAGGGGGCTTAGAGCCTCAATAGGTTAGCCAATCATTAGTAGAATTTTCACACTTTTTTGTAGTACTTGTTCAGCTCATTTTCGAGTTTCTTTTTTAGAATGGTTCATGTAATGTGACTATTATTTTTGATAATGAAGATGAAGTATTTCCTGAGCCAGTACTAATATCTTTTAGAGGGTTGAAGCTCTTGGGTTAGGGCCCAACCCAAGCTGCCCAACACCTCTTTATTTGTACTTATATTTTTTTGCTTTAGTTCATGAGTTAATATTTGTTACATAGATTCATTTTACTTTGTTTAGATTAGGTTGCTTTTGATGGTTTGCATAACTGTTTTTGTTTTAGTTGATCAAGTAGGTTAATGTAGTGATAGAATAAGATTCAAAAAGGCCAACAACAGGCCCTAATATACTTTCTCCCTTTTTGGGACTATGATTTGAGGTCAAGGTACTACTGTTGCCACCAAAACACGGTTTTGCTCTTCCATGCAATTTCTAGTGTGATGACTTGATTTGGAAAGATTAATGTATTGCTTCAGATTCAGTTTCCTAGATCATTTCTTGTTCTTTTAAAATATATCTCTCTGCATGCTTTTCTGTTCAAAGGTTACTATTCAGCATTTTCTGTTTGTAGATCATAAATTAGGTCAAGCTAGAGAAAGTTCTATTTTCACAGTATAGTTAGTCCTTTCTTTGATTAATTTTTGTAAGTAGATGTGTAGATATCTTGCAGAACACCTCAGCTCACCATACATCCATAAAGTAGCCAACACCAGCTCACTTCTCACAAATTTCCCAAGTCATTCACAAAATTTCGCCAATCTGCCCTAATTTCTGCATTTTTCTCCATAAGCTTCCCTCTTGCCATTTGAACAAATTCAACCATCATGTTCCCTCTTGATCTTCCTTGACAAGCTATAGACACCTCAGCGCCTTCATATAGCCTTCAATTACCCTTTCCCATCATTTTTCCACCTTCAAAACTTCCAAAAATAGCTCTCGGCGTCCTCCTATAGATCCCCTATAGCCTCCTATAGGATTCCCTGTAAGTGGTTTTTCGAAATCAGATTGCAATGGAAGTCTTCAGAAGGGTACTAGGGGCTTCTTAGAACCTCTCCACACCTTCCTCCACGTCTGCAAAAAACAAGTCCATCTTCCTTTGCCACCAAACCTTTGCACAATCACAACCAGATAAATTACAAGCATAATAATTTCACATAAAAACACTCAAAAGCACAAAAATATTTTTTCTTCTAATTTCTTTTCAGAAGTAGCTTGAATAAATGTAATTTACCTTTTTCAGTAGTCAGTGGCACTCATCGCATCAGTTTCTATCTCTTTTTCTGCAAAAATAGGGTTAGTTGGATAAATTAGGGTTTGCTAGGGTTTGCCTTACATTCTAGTCTTCTTTCTCTTTCTGCAAGTAGAATAGTCCTCGTAGAGTTAGCTTTTTTTCATCACAGTTAAAGGCTTCTTCTACGAATTCATAGAATTTGGCTTAAGCTCCTAGTGATCTTGTGCCAGTTGACCAAGTGACAGCCTGCAATAAGAGCTAGTACTTGTGCATACAACACTGTCGCTTCCAAGTTTGTTACGAACTACCGGGTTTATAAAAGTAAAGTAGGTAGCCCCAGGAGTTATAGCATTATTGCTACAATACTGGTGCTCACCACTTTTTGGCATCGTTGCCGAGGAAGCGTCAAAGTATTTTGTGATTACTGCTTTTATTCTATTTTCTACTGCAACTTTCTGCTAAGTAGTTTATTTCAGCAAAAATACAGTAGTTCTTTCGATTTCTACATTTCCTTGCTTTCATTTCAATTCCGCAATTTCCATTTCAGTAAAAGCAGATTAGTTCTTTCAATTGTGCAATTTCCATTTCAACAAAAGTAGATTAGCTCTTTCAATTCTACAATTTCCATTTCAGCAAAAGTAGATTAGTCATTTCCTCGATTTCTTTTCAATTCTGCAATTTCCATTCTAGCAAAGTAGATTAGTCATTTCCTTGCTTTCATTTCAATTCTGCAATTTTATTTCAGCAAGTTCATTTCAGTTAGTTGCAATTTGTTTGTTCAATCAATTTCAGTTTTGTAGATTAAAAAAAAAAAAAAAAAAAAAAAAAATAAAAAAAAAAAAAATCACCCAAAATAGATTTCCTTTCATACCCTGTAGGAACAGAGATAATTCAGGAAAATTCCTACCCAACACCCTCACCACATCACAAAGTCACCCTTCTCTCTTCTTCGGTGGCAGTGATCCATAATAACCTATAGGTGAACCATCAGAGATATACAAAGATCCTATAGCAAAAGAAGAGGAAGAAACTATCCCTCCTGAGACCATGGATGAAAACAAAAATGTTAGAAGGAATGGGGAAAGAGTAGAGGGTACCTTTCCCATTCGAGAGACCAATGGGGACACTAAAATGAAGAACATAAGTCCTTCAGCCTTACCTCACTTCCATGGGTTGACTACCGAAGATCTTGATACATTTTTGTTTGAAATTACTGTTATCTGTCAAACCTATGAGTATGCAGAAGATGAGTAGAAGTTGACACTGTTTCCTTCTACCCTCAAGGATGCAGCATTGTGCTGGTTCATGGGGTTACCTGGCAACAAAATCACAACTTGGGCTCAGATGCAGCAAGCCTTTAATAAAAAATACCGGGACTAATGTAAGTCAAAGGATACCAAGGAAGAAATCTTCTAAATGACCATGGGAAGTGATGAATCCTTGGAAGATTATGAAGAGAGGTTTTAGCTCAGTTATAAAAGGGCCAGGTGCACACTTGACCTCGAATCTCTGAAGTTGGTCCTACTCATAGGAGTCCTGAAAGACCTTCTAGATACCCTCCATTTGCTGGCTGGGGGGGACATCTACCAACTACCTTATGAAGACATAAATACTATGTTTAGAAACAATTCTAGGGCAGCCAAAAAGAGAGGTAGGGGAAGTCAACCCCTAGCCAGTACACCCTCATCCAGTTCATCCCTCAGAGATGAATTTGGAAATCTACTGGAAGATTTCAAGAGCGAGATGATGCAGACTCTTGCCATGCAAATGGATACCTTGCATATCAAAAGGAAACAAGAAGAAGCAGAAAGGGCCTTGGCCATTTTTTGTCCTAGGTGCACCAGAAGGCATCCTAGGAACGAATGTCCATTGAACTCTATAGAAGTGTGTTCATTCTGTGAAGAAGACCATTCTACAAACCAGTGCCCTTCCTTGCATGGAATTAAAGTTGCATACCAGGGGGCCGAAGGAGCCACTAAACCACTCTATTTCATGAGCCAGAGGAGGCCACATGGGCCTAGACTTTACCAGCAGGGAATGCAAGGGACATCCCAGACATATTACAACCCCAATCAAGCCACTTCCATGCCTTCTTGGGGTCCCCCTGCTCATCCTTCCTGGTCCACACCCCCTCCTTGGTAATATCCATCTCAATACCATGCTCAACCAGCTGCTCATTCATTTCACTCTTATGCTCAGCCATAGCCTCAGTGGAATGCACCTCATCAGGGGTGGAGGCCCCAGTACAACTCTCCTCCTACTCTTTTTCCTCCACCACCTGCTCAACCATAACCATTGTCTCTTGTTCCACCAAGTCAACCCCAAATCCTTGCTCAACCGAACTCGAACCCGAATAACAGACATGCCCAATAGGTATATAGTGGGGAACCATCATGCCCGACCTATGCTATGGAGATTCAGGAGATTAACCTACGATCTGGGAAGGTTCTCCCAGATAACCAACCTCCCCCTAAGGATTATGAGTAAGAAAAATAGGAAAGTGAACCAAAAGCCACTCCACCCTTTCCTGAGAGATTATCTGAAACAACACAACCTACCCCAAAAGAAACTGAACTTCTAGGAGAATTGAAACAATTATGTGTAAAGATACCACTTCTCCAAGCCGTAAAGGATGTGCCTACATACAATAAGATGATCAAGGAGAAGTGATTCAGGCACCCAAGTAGGCGCAGGAGAGATGCCCCAACTATCAATGTCATAGGACAACTATCCGACCTGATGTTGGGGCAGGTAATCTTTCTGAAATATCTAGACCCTGGAAGCCCTGTAGTCGATGTCCACATCAATGGCACCATAATCCCCCATACCCTGATTGATCTAGGGGTTACCATTAGTGTGATGACCAAGTACACTATGCTCAAGCTCGACCTTCAGGGCTCCCTGAGAAAGACCACAAAAATACTACAGTTAGCAGACCGCTCCACTGTGACCCCTGAAGGGATTGTGGAAGATGTAATGGTCTCCATCGATTCTTGGGAGTACCTTGCTAATTTCCTGGTTCTCCAACCAAAGGCAAAGCTCACTGGGTATCCTCTCATCTTGGGAAGACCCTAGTTGGCTATTGCAAATGCCTACATTAGTTATCGAGCTGGGAACATGACAATCAAGAATGGGCATATGTCCAAGCAGCTAGTCCTATACCCTCCTGCCCAACCTTTGTTAGAACATGATTTACCTCTCTGGTTGGAGGAGGAAGATGAGGATGAAGTCTATTCTGCACCACTGTGTGCAGTGGAAGCTACCATGGGGGGGACCCACAAACTGAGGATGATCTTATTGAAAACTTGATTCAGAATCCACCCCCGAGTTTGTTGCCATTAAAAGAGATGGTGGAAGAAACCCAAGCCAATCCTTTAGTTGATCTCTATGTGGCTACCTCAACCTCTCTCCGAGTTAAGAATATCGAATTTGGCCTAGAAAGAACCTTGAAAATCAACTCATCCCTATCCACCTCTCAAGAGAAAGAATTGTGTAGCCTATTAAGAAACCACTTGGATGCTTTTGCTTGGAGCTATAAGGAGATGAAGGGAGTGCACCCTTTAGTCTGCACTCATCACATTTACATTAAGTAAGATTGCAAACCAGTCAGGTAGTCTCAAAGGAGGATGAATCAATCCTTAAGGACATTGTCAAAGAAGAACTACAAAATTTACTGGATGTAGGATCCATCTACCCTATCTCTGACCGTGAATGGATCTCTCCTTTGGTGCTAGTGCCAAAGAAAAATGGGAAATGGATAATCCATGTTGATTATCGGGAACTAAACAAGGCCACCAAGAAGGACCATTATCCTTTGTCTTTCATAGATCAAGCATTAGATGGCCTGGCAGGGAAGAATTTTTTCTCCTTCCTAGATGGGATTAGCAGGTACAACTAGGTCCAAATTAGCCTGGAAGACCAAGATAAGACTACTTTCACTTGTCCTTGGGGTACCTTTTCATATTGGGTCCTTCCTTTTGGATTGTGCAATGCTCCCGCCACTTTCCAGAGAGCAGTATTGAGTATATTTTCTAAACTAGTTCATGATGCAATGGAAATCTATATGGATGACTTTACCCTTTATGGTTCTAACTTCCAGGAAGCTTTGTCTAACCTGGGAAAAGTTTTGGACAAGTGTATTGAAATGAACCTGTCCCTCAGTCCTGAAAAATGTGAATTCTTGATGACTGAAGGGACCGTGCTAGGTCATGCAATTTCTCAGCAAGGATTACAAGTGGACCCCAACAAAATTTCCATCATCCAAAGGGTCCCACCTCCTCAAAAGGTAAGATATGATCAAAGTTTCCTAGGCTTAGCAGGGTATTATAGAAGATTCATTAAGGATTTTAGTAAGCTAGCCTCTCCATTGTTTGGTCTTTGGGAAAATATGCTGAGTTCATATGGACTGACAACTGTCAAGAAGCTCTAGATGCCTTGAAAAGTAAACTAGGGACTGCCCCAAATTTTAGAGGTCCAAACTAGGCCCTACCTTTCCACATTCATACAAATGCCTCAAACAAAGTGATAGGAGAAGCCTTAGGGAAAGTTGATGAGAAGCTGCCTTATGCCATATATTTTGTAAGTAAAAACTTGTCGAAGGTAGAATTAAACTACACTGTAACCAAAAAGGAGCTCCTAGTTGTAGTCCATTCCCTAAATAAGTTCAAACACTACATTTCCGGCTATCAAACATCTAGTTGTAGTCCATTCCCTGAATAAGTTCAGACACTACATTTCTGGCTATAAAACATTTGTACACATTGATCATGTTGTAATTAGGTATTTAATGAACAAACTAGATGTAAATGCTCGCATTATTAGATGGTCGATTTTATTGCAACAATTTGATTTAACCATTGTTGATAAGCCAAGTAAGGAAAATATTGTTGCTAATTTTTTTTCTAGAATAGATCTGCCTGCAGGTGAAGAAGGAATGGTGGATGATCAAATGCCAGATGAACACCTATTTTCTATCTCAGTACTCTCTCCATGGTTTGATGATATAGCAAATTACGTGGTTTCTACATAGTTCCCGCCACACCTATACTCAAATGAGAAGAGTAAGATCATGAGGAAAAGTGCCCCATTCACCTGGATTGGAGGCAATCTCTTCAAACTTGGCCCAGATCAGGTTTTGAGGAGATGTGTTATGGAGGAAGAAGTTTTTGACATTCTCCTAACTGTCATGATGGGCCCTATGGGGGCCATTTTGCAACAAAGAGGACTTCCTTCAAAATCCTGCAAGCACGTTACTATTGACACACTCTTCATCAAGATGTAAGGCAATATATTAGCCAATGTGGCTGGTGTTAAAGGATGGGGAAACCTACTCCAAGGGATGAGATGCCCCTGCAACCTCAAGTGGCTTTCAAGCCATTTAAGAAGTGGGGCATGGACTTTGTGGGTCTTGTCAATCCTCCTTCAAAGCAGAAATCTTACATCATTGTGTGTACTGATTATCTGACAAAATGGGTAGAAACAAAAGTGATCAAGGCAGCAACAAAAGAAAAAGTAGTTGAGTTTTTGAGAGAGAATATATTCTACATGTTTGGATATCCAAGAGAATTAGTCACGGATCAAGGGAGTCAGTTTACCACCAATCTAATTGAAGACCTACTCACACATCAAAAAATTAAGCACCGAACTTCCACCCCTTACCATCTGCAAGCAAATGGATAGGTGGAAGTAACTAACATAGCTTTGGAAGGGATTTTGACCAAGGTAGTGAGAAGTAGCAGAAACGATTGGGCAGATCAATTAGTTAAGGCCACCCGGGCCTATAACACCACCTGGAAGACCACCACAGTGTTCACACCCTATGAGATGATCTATGGGAAGAAGGTTTTGTTGTCAATAGAATTTGAATATAACACACTAAGGATGGCAGCTCAGCTGGACCTAGATCTTAGCCATGCACAAATGGAAAGATTACTCCAGCTAAATGGATTGGATGAACAAAGATTGCAGGCCCTTCTCCACTCAGAGGTAGTCCAAATTCAAAGGAAATATGGCATGATAGACACCTCAAAGAGAAACAATTCCAGGAAGGAGATTGATCACTGCTGTATGATTCAAGGTATAAATATTTCAAGGGCAAACTGAGGACAAGATGGATGGGACTATACACAGTAGAAAGGTGCAATGACAATGGTTCAGTTCTGATCAGGACCATCGATGAAGAAGCCATCCCCATGCTTTTCAATGAGCATAGGTTGAAAATCTACAGGAAGCCCCTCTCCAAGCAAGAATTCATTGAGAATCTAAGTAAAACAGTGTTGGTAATGGAGCAAGTCTCTGCCTCCACTCCACCCACACCCTAAAAAAAAAAAAAAAAATAGAAAAGAAAAATGAGGAGGATAAAAGATCCCTAGGTGAAAACCTCCCCTTAGAGGCGCTTAGGGTAGGCAGTGAGGGTGAAAACCTCCTGGAGGCACCCCAACTGTCTCTTAAAAAAAAAAGAAAAAAAAGAGAGAAAAAAAAAAGAAAAAAACAGGAACATAAAAATTAACTTCTTTTGAATGCATTGCAGATTGCAGGAGGGCCACAAAAGAAAAAGGGACATGGCCAAGCCAAATATACCTCTAATAGACCATTTCTCCATCACTATTTTCTTTTCCTATTCCCTAGTCTCACTTGTTCTGGAAAACTATGCATCCTACAGGAGGCTCTGTGTATTCTAGAGGAGGCTCCTATAGAAATCATAGAGAGCTCGAAATCAAATCAAGAAAAGTATCAAAGGGATAAAAGCTTGTTCAGAAGACCTATGGACCCCCCTACCACCACTCATCCTCCTAACGCTCCATTCCATACCTACACCACTGCATTTCCACTCACTTCTTTCTTCCCTGCATAGAAAACACAGAAATCTTGTTTCTTTTCCTTTAAAAAAAATAAAAAAGAAGAATAAACAAGCAGAATCCTTAACTTAAATCTTACCTGGTGCATACCAGCTGCTTTTCCTTGACTGAAGGAACCTTCCTCAGCTACCTCTCCAGTCCATGCTCAAGCCTCAGCCAAAATTTTTAGAGGGAGAAGTAGTTACAAGAAATCCTGCGGGATACCTGTAACAACTGATCCTCTTAAAAATCGAGCTCCAGAGGTAGGGTCAGTGCAGCCACAGATGTATAAAATGTGCAAGGAGCCCAGTCCTGATTAAAGATAACTAGTACGAGGTAGTCGAGCCATCAATTCAGAAGCCACGGGCGCCAGCAGCAGAAGTTCATGGATAGAACGCCAAAGTCTGAGCACGCAACAACACGTTAGCACGCAATTCTCGACTAACAGGTAAGTGACTAAACCTGTTCCTCTATTGCATGAGTATAATTTAAATACTGCATGGAAAAATGAGATGGTTGTGATTAAACAAGATTGGTGGCTAGCTAATTGGCCACCCTCTTCCAATTCAAATAGTGCTCAGCGGGTGCACTCAACATGTGTGTCCAATCAACTCATAAGAATCTCAAAACAGGTAGTGGCGGCGTCCAAACACAAATGATGGAAATGATTGTGGGCAGGCGGCATGAAGTTTCATAATGGCACTGAAGTAGGGACCAACGGTCCAGATGAGGATAACATACCCTTCTTGCTACCTCATCTCCTCACTGCAACTCTCTCTCGTAAGCTTAAGTACACTGCAGTCGATCACCTTCACCGCCCTCTTTTTCATATGTATCGTCGTGCTCTCGACTGTAATGAGCTACCTACCACCTCCAGGGCCTCGAAACAGTCACTCTCTGTCAGTTTCAGAACCCTTTCGCTTATCGGGCTTTACAGGAGCATTATTGGACTCTACAGGAGCAAAAGCACAGTCTTACAGAAGCCTTTCTACAGGAGGGCCAGTGAGCAACATCGTAGAGGAAAATTCGGGATTTTATGGCAAATTCGAGCTCGAAGAGGTAGGCTTTGTGTAGACCCTCTCTGCATTTCCATCTCTACAAAGGGTGGTGTGATTTCAAGCGATGTATTGAGTTGAAAAGGAAGAAAGTGAGAACAAAGTCTGCATATGTTTTAATATATATATATATATACAGTTTCCCCATTTTCTCTTTGCACTAAAATACTGTCTCTTTCTCCTCCGTGGTATTCTCCTCTGTAAAGAGATGATGCAACTCTAGAAATTTAGGCCTATAAAAAAGTGAACTTGCATTGGGTAGTCTGCTTATTTTGTGAAAGGGAAAAAACATTGTTCTGTATACTCTCTGTTTTTTAAGATTTTGTTTCCCTCAAATAGACCGATAAGTAATGTAAGTTTAAGAACAGAGTTTGGAAGGAAGGAAAGTTGCAATTTTTTTTTGTTAAAAAGGAAGAACACAAAAGCTCTCTCTCTGATTCCATAACAAAAACCATAGTAGAGAAAAAGAAGAGGCTAAGAACTGAAAGGAAGAAGCCTAAGATAGTGTAGAAAAAGGTTGCCACAGGAAAAGCACAAACTAAGCAAACAGAGGAGCAAATAAAATCAGAGACAACAGAAGCAAAACCAGTAGAAACAAGAAAAAAAGTAGATGAAGAAGAAGAAGAAAAGAAAGAAGACGTGTCTCCTGAGACAGTAGCAAGAGAGGCAACAACTATTCTTGCTGCACTTAGTACTCCAGCCAAGCCCAAAGGAAAAAGGAAGAGACAACCATCTATGTACTTCAAGGCTCGGAAGAGCACCCGAATAAAGATGGGGAAGCCTCAGCCACCTTCAAAGGAGTCCATAATCATTGAATATGTCCCTACTGCAACAAAGGAGGAATCTCCATCCAAAACCCCCCTCACTCACGAAAGAGGAAGTCCTAAGACCTCTACTTGGAAAGAAAGGATCAAACTAATGGACTCTAAAACAGTCCTACAGGAGGCGCAGACCGCTCTATAGGAGACATTGACAAAGCTCCAAGAGACTGAAAAACTTGAAAAGAAGGTAGAAGAACACATCAAGGAGGAAGACAAGGAAAAATAGATACCAAAGCCTAGACCTCAGCCTAACTTAGGCTCTTACTACAAATTTCTGGAAGGGGGGAAGATCATCCCACAAAAGTTTGTAGTCCCTCTATTCTTTGAGCTGGAAAAGGAAAGAGTAAGGACCCATACATGGATGCAGATTGCAAAATCAAGAGGGGTGGAATACATTGGGCACATGGAAAAAAATTGAGGGAAATGGGCAAAGAATTAAGTATGGTCAAGCATATAGAAAGCATTAGAAGAGCTCAATTGGAGGCAGAAAATGAAATGTTAAAGAAGCAGCTGCAAGAAAGGGAACCCTAAGGAGGAAATGAGTTGTCAATCTTAAAAAGATAGCTACAGGAAGAGGAACCCCAGGCAGACAGAGAGACATTAATAAGATAGCAACAAGAAAGGGAATCCCAGGCAATAAATGGGGTGTTGATCTTAAGAAAGCAGCTATAGGAAAGGGAAGCCCAATTGGCCTGCCTGGTCAGCTAGGCTATGGAGGCATTACAGTGTAGGCAACCAGCCAAATCATATGCAATGTACCTCAAGGATTAGTGGCTCCAATTTCAGATCAAGACACTGGCCCAGAGGGGTACGATACCTTTTCAGGATTATGGCCAATTCATGGATCTATGTGATCACAGTTCAACTGAGGACAAAGCAAAGCTAGCAGAGTTTTACTTGCACAACATGGCCCTTACCAATATGAACCTATGGGATCTCAATTCTGTGTTAGGAGACTTGTAGCTGATGGCCATGGAATCTTAGATGAGCCATGAAGAGAAAAGGGTAGCAGAAATCCAGAAAATGATGGCAAAAGAGCTGAATGAACCCCTCGATGGTTAGAGCAGAACCAACAGACCACATGGCTCTCATCTATGCCCACCAACACCTTGCAGCTAATCCTCAAAGTTTCCCCGAATATGTTGATAAGCAGGCCCAGATTATTGCACATTTTGAGGACATGGAGAGATTGTTTGGAGATGGGTGCATTCATTCCTGCATGAGAAGGTGGAACACATCGCCACACAGCTTACAGATCAGGGAGTATCACTCCCCAAGTAGGATGAGGGAATCCATGAGGAGAGTGCCACTATATAAGAACTCTATGCAAAGTTTGAAGGCCAATTGGATTGGCCTCAAACTCAGTCCTCCACTGCTGTTAGGACTACTAGAAGGAGTAAAAGAGGAGGAAGAACAGAAACAGTGGGAAGAGGTGGATAGAAAGGCAAGACTCCATGACAAAGAGGAAGAGATCACATCAGAAGAATGGGATGTCAGGGAATCTATCAGAGCCATCAAGGATGAAGAGTTAGATTAGTTGTTCAGAGCATGAGCAACCCATTCAATAGGGGGTGATGATGAGCCCCAGAAATGGGTAATTATATGGGCTCATTTTGCCTCTTAATTTGACTTAATCCACCATTCTCATTAGTTTATTGCATGTTTTTGAATATATTTATGCTAATAGAGTGAATTGGGTTAGTCATTTTGCCATGTAGTCTAATGTGTACTTTATGCAGATTTTTTGGTCAATTTTGGACAAAGTCAAGGGATTTATAAGAAAATGGCAGCAAATACTCGAGGGAAACAAGGAAGAGAATTTGTAGGAGGGTATCTCCTTCATTTATGACCCCTTTCCTCGAATCCTCCATCAGCAACTCGGAGCACAAAGGTCCACATTTCAAGGGGCAGCCGAGCAAGTAAATAAGGATTGTTGTTTATCTCTAGTTCTGGGAAGCTGAGCTCCTTGATTTTAGGAGGACTGTTGGAGGACTCCATCTGTATAAATAAGGGGGCTTAGAGCCTTAGTATATTAGCTAATCATTAGTAGAATTTTCACACTTTTGTGTAGCACTTGTTCAACTCATTTTCGAGTTTCTTTTTTAGAACAGTTCATGTAATGTGACTATTATTTTTGATAATGAAGATGAAGTATTTCTTGAGCTAATATTGATCTCTTTCAAAGGGCTGAAGCTCTTGGTTTAGGGCCCAACCCAAGCTGCCTAGCACCTCTTTCTTTGTACTTATATGTTTTTTCTTTAGTTCATGAGTTATTTCTATTACATAGATTCATTTTACTTTGTTTAGATTAGGTTTCTTTTGATGGTTTGCATAGCTGTTTTTGTTTTAGTTGCTCAAGTAGGTTAATGTAGTGACTGAATAAGATTCAAAAAGGCCAACAACATGCCCTGATCTCCTTTCTCCCTTTCTGGGACTATGAATTGAGGTCAAGGCACTATTACTGCCACCAAAAACACATTTTTGCTCTTTCATGCAATTTCTAGTGTGATGACTTGATTTGGAAAGATTAATGTATTGCTTCAGATTCAGTTACCTAGATCATTTCTTGTTCCTTTACAATAGATCTCTCTACATTATTTTCTGTTCAAAGGTTACTACTTAGCCTTTTCTATTTGTAGGTCAGAAATTAGGTCAAGCTAGAGAAAGTTCTGTTTTCATGGTATAGTTAGTCCTTTCTTTGATCAGTTTTTGTAAGTAGATGTGCAGATATCTTGCAGGACACCTCAGCTCACCATACATCCATAAATCAGTCAGCACCATCTCACTTCTCACATATTTCCCAAGTCATTTGCAACATTTCGCCAATCTACCCTAATTTATGCATTTTTCTCCATAAGCTTCCCTCTTGCATTTGAACAAATTCAACCATCATGTTCCCTCTTGATCTTCCTTGACAAGCTCCAAACACCTAAACACCTTCATCTAGCCTTCAGTTAACCTTTCCCATCATTTTTCCACCTTCAAAACTTCCAAAAATAGCTCTCGGCCTCCTCCTGTAGATCCCCTGCAACCTCCTGTAGAATTCCTTGTAAGTGGTTTTTCGAAATCCGATTGCAATGGAAGTCTTCAGAAGGGTACTAGGGGCTTCTTAGGAACTCTCCACACCTTCCTACACCTCTGAAAAAACCAATTCCATCTTTCTTCGCCACCAAAACTATGCACAATAACAACCAGATAAATTACAAGCATAATAATTTCACATAAAAACACTCAAAAGCACAAAATATGTTTTCTTCTCATTTCTTTTCAGAAGTAGCTTGAATAAATTTAATTTACCTTTTTCAGTAGTCAATGGCACTCATCGCATCAGTTTCTATCTCTTTTTCTACAAAAGTAGGGTTAGTTGGATAAATTAGGGTTTGCTAGGGTTTGCCTTACATTCTAGTCTTCTTTCTCTTTCTGCAAGTAGAATAGTCCTCGTAGAGTTAGCTTTCTTTCATCACAATTAAAAGCTTCTTCTGAGAATTCATAGAAGTTGGCTTAAGCTCATGGAAAATTTTAGGGGCTAATGTTCGCCCAGTGGGCTAATTTTCCATGATTTTTCCACAAAAAGATTCGCTAATTTCCAATTTTTATAAAAGGTGATTTGCCCAAATTTTAGAATATAAAATTATTTTACCTTTAAAATCGCCAAATTATATAGAGACTATATATAAAATCATTATAAATTTGAATAATTTTACAAATATATCAATAAACATTTTATAGTTTGCATATTAGGGATTAATGAGTTTCGCCAATGTTTCTAAACTTCAAGAAAAATTTCCATCCTTAAAATTTTCCTTGCTTAAGCTCCTAGTGATCTTGCACCAACTAACCAAGTGACAACTTGTAGTAAGAGCTAGTACTTGCATATACAACACCGTCGCTTCCAAGTTTGTTACGAACTACCGGGTTGATAAAAATAAAGTAGGGAGCCCCAGGAGTTGAAACATTATTGCTGCAAACACTAGTAGAGATATATGTTTACGCAAAGATAATCTATATTGCATGATAGAATTGGTGAACACTTAAGATAATTCAAAGAACTATACAACAAAATAATTATAGAGGCACGTAAGTGTCGAGATCTCTTGTTAGAGTTACACAAAGGGCGATTTCATACCTTCGCAGCGGTTCTAAAAACTAATAGAGAAGTACATCGATAAGCCCTAAAGGCTTATCGATCTATGAAAAGGTAGGGTTAAGGTATAAAACCGACATCACAATCATCTCAAGGTGCAGAAACTTGGTTCCTGCATCCCCCCATACTATTTTAGGTGAGACTTCAGTTAGCGCTCAGCGAATCGATGCCGAAAGTGCCAGTAGTGTAGGTATTTGCTTGGATGACTAAATGTTCAACGTGGGTTAGGGCCCATCAAACCAACAAATGGTTCTGTTGCCGGGACCAGGATCTACATAACGAGATGTGTGATGCCGCATCACTAGAATCCAACTAAGAAGGAGATTGAAGTTTGGTTGGATAGAAAGATCCATGAATTCGCGACACAAGAGAACATGAATCCATGATTGACGAAGGCACAATGGTTGGATAGATATATGTACACAGAAATTCATGAAATCTTCTTTTGTTATTTCATGGTTGAATTATACGAGTAGATCACGAAGTTTGCATACGACTAGGAAGGTGGAGGCTTGACGGTCCAATTGCCTGGACCTCAGACTTAGTAAGGAAATTGGAAGCCTATGAAGATAAGATCATGCATGCTGTCAATCATTGGATTGAACGTATCATAGGAGGGTTTGTGTCAGAGTTCATGGTTGATACTTCGGTGAACTACAACGAAGCAGAGTGCCGCTTCTTCAAGGGGTCACGAGGTAAGTATTTGAAATCAATAAATACTTGGATTAAGATGCTCTTGTGTGAAAAGAAGATCATGCAGTTACCTTGATGTTTGGAGCTATGTGAAGTGGAAGGTCTTTTAGGGACGGAGGAAGAAAAGGTCCTTAGTATAGCCGACTAATTGAGCCTCCTTTGAGTGACGACAAAGGAGAAACATAGGCTTCTCTGTTGAGCACCATTCAGTTGATAAGACAAGGGTTCCCACGAATACCTACATCACATCTATCCTCATCCCATCCATCCACACCTCCTCCATCCTCACCTCCACCACTTACCCCATCGCCCACACCACCGCCACCTCCACCACTGTTGAACATGGTAAACTCCGTAAAGCTACCTGTATTCAAAGGCATAAGAAATGAAGATCCAGACTATTTTTTGTTCATCGCAAAGGCTATATGGGAAGCTCAAGGTATCATAGATGATTGAATGAAAAAAGAAACATTGGTTAGTGCTTTGCAGGACCGTGCACTAACGTGGTACATTAAGTACAGTACTGATAAATCGATGTACACATTGGCAGATATCCAGACTGCGCTGAATAGTGAATTTAGTAGACCTAAGTCTCAAGCGCAATACATTATGGGATTCAAGGAGATCATGATGAAGCCTAGGGAGATTCCCTAGGATTTGGATCAAATATTGAAGTGTATGATCTGTGAAGTCAACATGAACCTAACTGATGGGCAACACCGTGAATGGTTTGTGGCCTTGCTCCTGCCCCACCTAAGGGTTGTGCTATCACAACAAAATATTGGGGCCCTAGTAGAAGCTCTGGAAATCGCAGTGAGACTGCATGAGACACCAATGCAGGATGCTAATCTGGGGGTTCAAAAAATTCACGTGCAGTTGCAGAATGTTTGCCTCGAAATGCAAAGTTTGAAGAAAGATAGAACAACTCAGCCAGAGATGTGCGAAGAAGTTTGTTGCTTGAAATGCAAAGGTTAGGGGCCTGACAAGGATCACTGTCTAGTCTTTGCGAACTATGTTGTAGCAGAGAGGCCAATGCCTCTAAGGGCAGAGGCTACAATAGTGCCAAGTACAGGGCCCGCGCTATAGTGTGCTATATGCCAGGTAGCTAGGAAACATGCAATTGACAATTGCCATTTGTTGTAGAAATTCGTATAGACACCACAACAACTCTTCTGTAATTTTTTGCAACCATTAGGTCATGACAAGCACAATTTCCATAGTTACAAATTAATGATGGACAAGACACCTGCATACAGGGTGCAGGCAAAAACACAGCCTCCGAACCAAGGTGCTGGGGGAGTGCGAGGTGAGTATCAGGGGTGTGACCGAAGTCGAGGTGGAGGGGAGCCTGGTAGAGGATGAGGGCAACTTATTTGTTACAATTATGGAGGAACCAGACACTACACGAGAGACTGTTCGAATCTGATGCAACTGTCATGCCGCTATTGCACTAAGTTTGGCCATGCGATTGAGGATTGCCCTATATTATTGGCTAAGATTCGCAATAAGGGGCTGTAGCCTCCACAACCAACTCATAACCTACAGATGGTGAGGGCTAAGCCTCATGAGAAATACCATAAGGTAAACATTATGCTATGGAGTGGAACGATGACTAGTGACGATAAGGGGAAGTAACCTACAGAGGGTAAGTGGGTTCGTAAAGCACCAAAAAAGGAGACCAGGTTTGATCTAGAACGAGCAAAAGAAACATTTATGGAAGCATAGAAATTTTGGTTGTGGCCTCTACCTCAAGAAGTCAGGAAAAATCAGCTGAAGAAATGGACCCATCCATGATTACCACGTTCTTGGAGACCTGCATGAAACTAATCCATGATAGTAAGGCTATGAAGGGACTGCAGGAACTGTTCAATCGGTGCACTAGCTAGGACAAACCTACAGATGAACCATGCGTAGTCAAAAAGCTTGGTAAGAATAATGTTAGGATTGGACATGAGATGAGACTCACCATGCAGATAGGGGAATACGAAAAGGACCAAGTTATCTTTGATCTAGGGTCTGACGCGAATGTTTTTCCAAAACAAGCATGGGAAAAAATGGGGAGACCTATGCTCCAGTGGTCTCCGATCTAGTTAAGGATGGCGAATCAATAGAAAATCATCCAAATGGGGAAGTTACAAGGGGTAACAGTTGACATCAAAAGCATGAGCGGACGGATTTTGAAGTAATAGAGATTGTGGACGACAGCAATCCCTACCCCGCACTCCTTGGGATTGATTGGGCCACTGACATGAATGGGGTAATCAACCTGAAGAAGTGAAAGATGATATTTGAAGAGAAATCACTCCACATAGTGGTGCCACTAGATCCTGTAGAAGGACCACGCTATACAAAACCGGTCTGCGATTATGAAAGTGATGGCAATTTGGACCAGATTTACAAGATAACGACGCGAGACGAGGATTGGGTGAATCTTAAAGCAGATAGACGTATTGTATGGGACCACGAGAGCTCCTGCACATTAGATTAGATGAAGAACTAAAGCACTGGTATAACCGACCGCATGAAGTATCTATGTTGCGCTATAATATGATGACCAAGTCGTTGCATTGCGTATCATCAGAGGTAATAAATCTTCCTCACTATGATGGGCTATCTGACGTTGATCACTTTTTGGATGCATTCGAAAGGGAAGTTCCTAAGAAGCATCCCTTCTAGGCATTAGATTGTGCGCTACATGCTACACCTATAAGATGGTGGGGTACACACCAGGACAGTTTCGAGGATTGGCGCGAATATAGAAGGATGATGAGGATACACTTTGGCAACCTGAAGGTATGACTAATAGAAAAGTATGACGAGAGGAATGATCCACGCGATCATTTGGCCAAATGGACTGCATATGGAGAGAAGCCTCAGCTGGAGTGGGTCCATATGTTTTGTCATACCTTGGAGGTTGTACCAATGAATTGGTACTTGGAGACAGAACTCCATCATGGCACTGAATAATGTGATGTTTTACACTAAGGATTTATGATGAAGTTCGGTTTTGAGGATGGATTTGAGTCCATCAATGAAGTGTTGCAAGAGGTTAAGACAACCATCTTTAGGATACAACATGATCCCCTAAACCTGATTCAACCTGATTGGACTACCTAGCTGAGCCACGCCCTAGAGTGTTACAATGTAACAGTGGAAGAAGAAGATGAAGATCCGAGAAAGATTAATATCCCAGAGACTGAAGGTCACTGCGAAGTTGAAGGACCACAGCTAGAGAACCCAGACATCACTGAGCCACTCAAGACCAGGCAGGTGAACATTGGCATGGGGGAAGAACTGAAGTTTGCAAATATTGGGGGCTATTGGGACAACACAATAGTAGATAAGGTCTCTGAACTACTCCGTGAATATCAAGACTTCTTCCCTACAATTTTTTTTGATCTGAAAGGGATAATAGGAGACCTGGGTGTCATGAAGATCACCCTAAAGCCGGATGTGAAACCTATGAAACAAAGACTATACTGCCTCAACCCGAAGTATAAGGAAAGGGTCCGCGTTGAGTTAGATAAGATTCTCGCGGTGGGTATTATTGAACCGGTGGAATAATCTGATTGGGTAATCCCAGTAGTCGTTCAGGAAAAGAAGTAGAGGGAATAAATAAGGATATGCATAAACCTCACAAAGTTGAACAATGCCTACGTGCATGATCCTTTCCCAACCATGTGCATCGATGAGGTCTTGGATAATGTTGGTGGCCAAGAAGCGTATTCGTTCACTAATGGGTTCTCTGGGTACCATCGATCAAGATCGTGCCGGAGGATAGAAGTAATACAACCTTCGTGACCGAATGGGGATGCTTCCGGTAGACGGTGATTACTTTTGCGCTGAAGAACGTGCCGAAAATATTTTCATGCATAGTCATCGTGGCGTTCAAGGATTTTATTCATAAATTTCTAGAAGTATACTTCGATGATTGGACAGTGTTTGGACTGCTGAGGCGCCATGTGGCAAGTCTATGCTTGATGCTAGATACATGACAAAGATATCATATTGTGCTCAATCTAAAGAAATGTTTGTTTTGCATCCCTTTTGGGATCTTTCTGGGCCATGTCGTATGCAAACAAGTCTTGATGGTAAACCTAGCTAAGATCACGGTCATAATCAAATTGGAGGCGCTAAGGAGTGTGAAAAAGTTGCATACAACACTGGGGCATACAGGATACTATAGGAAATTCATCAAGAGCTATGCCCAGATTACTGCTCCAATAGAAAAATTGTTAAAAAAGGACATTACATTCTATTGGAATGAAGAATGCCAGAGGAGACTGGATGTGCTGAAGGAGAAGATGGTCACTACGCTGATCCTAGTCTTCGCAAATTGGAAGAAGGAATTTCATGTGCATGTGGACATGTAATGTATTGCATTGGGAGCAGTACTGACATAGGCCGGTGAAGGGGACTTGGATCATCTTATAGCATTTGCAAGTAGGAAGCTGTCCAAAGTGGAGAAAAATTATTCCACAATAGAACGTGAAGGCTTAGCTATGGTGTACGCGCTCCAGAAGTTCAGGTACTATTTGTTGGGCGGACACTTTAAGATGTATACGAACCATTCTGCGTTGAAATACCTGGTCAACAAATCTATGTTGGGGAGGAAGATATGTAGGTGGCTGTTGTTGTTCCAGGAATATGATTTTGAAGTTATTGTGAAACCAAGACGTTTGAATGTTGGACTAGATCATCTATTGTGCATCAATACGAGAGAGGAACCTACTGATTTGGAGGAAGGGCTACCTGACGCACAGCTCTTTGCAGTACGCATTGCAGAAAGTCACTTTGAAGATGTTATACACTTCGTAACGACAGGCATGGCTCCAGAAGGATATACAAGCCAATAGAAGAAGGAACTGGTGGTGCGTGCAACAAACTTTTCTATCATTGCAGGGCACTTGTACAAAATGGGGTCAGATGAAATATTGCGACGTTATGTGCCAGAGTTTGAATGAAATAGCATCCTCATTGAGGCTCATGACGGAGCTGCAGGAGGTCATTACGTAGGAAAAGCAACAACAGAGAAGATTCTACGCGTTGGGTTATGGTGGCCAAACTTGCATAAGGATTCAAAAGAATATTGTAGGGCATGCGATGCATGCCAAAGGATGGGCAGGCCCTTGCGCAGGGATGAGCTGCTATTGAATCTGTAGGTATCACTACAACCCTTCGAAAAGTGGGTGATTGACTTTGTAGGGCCAATTCATCTATGAGGAAAGAAGACGGGTGCATAGTACATCATCATCGCAACTGAATATTTAACCCGATGGGCAGAGGCACAACCTTTGAAACACTGTACGAGCACGATAACTGCAAAATTTATCTTTGAGTATGTAGTAACAAGGTTTGGTTGTCCAAAACTTCTAATGATTGATCGCGGTATACACTTCCTTAATGAGATGATCAGCACGATGACAAAGGAATTTCAAGTGTACCATCAGAAGAGCACACCCTATCATCCATAGGCTAATGGGACGATGGGAGAATTTAATAAAATATTGGAGAGTGCGCTCATGAAGGCTTGCAATGCTCAAAGAAATGACTTGGATGTCTGAATACCCACGGTGCTATGGGATTATAGAACGACTTGCAAGGAGTTGACTGGAAAAACAATGTTCATACTGGTTTATGGCATGGAAGCTGTGATGCCGATGGAGTACATTGTAATTAGTCTGTGCATAGTGGCATTCACAGGAATGGAGGATCGCGGAGCCCTAGAGGAAAGGCTCGTGCAACTAACAGAGCTTGAAGAAGATAGATTTCTAGCTAGATTTCATCAATAGGTCCAAAAGGAGAGCAAAAAGGCATGGCACGATCAGCACATCAAATTGCACATCTTCAAGGTAAATGATCTGGTTTTGTTATATGACAGCAAGTTTGATAAATTTCCAGGGAAATTTAGGATGCATTGGCTGGGGCCCTATGTAATCAAGGAGATTATCGATGGTGGAGCAGTTCAGCTGGTCAAATTGAATGGAGAACCATTCCTAGGATGAGTGAATGGCAACCCTTGAATCCTTACACCGACGATCTAGCTTGATGACTACATTATGGAAGCATAGTCTTAGCGCTCTAGGCAGCTAAAAGGAGGCGCAGGACTATAAACTACACTATTCGGGTTGGGGAGTTGCGCAATTCGAGAACTGTGAAGGAATGAAGGAATGTCACAATATCAGTAGATACGCGTAGGGAGTTACGTTGTCTAAGGAGGGAACGCATAGGGCAGCTAGAAAGTGACCATTATGGTCACTTTTCATGACATGCCAGTGGGAAAATGACCAAATGAAGCGGAGTGGGGGGGGGGGGGCATTTAAGTCAGAATTTAAGGAAATGATCTATGAAAATATGCCACCAATATAACATTTATGAATGAGTTATGGGGGGAATGGTTAGATTTTTGAAAATGCCTATAAAGTACAAATAGTTGCCCAATGAAAAAACTTGGCATTTTGAGAATTAAGGTATTTAGCTCTCAGGCGCATATGAACCCTGAGCTCTTTGAAGCCCTGATAGCGAATTCATTCTTTGAGAAGTTGCCAACAGAGATGCAAGTGTTGTTGTCTAGCATAATTTCAGTGCCCACAAAAATCCTGAGTGCAGGAGAAGCAATGGCAGCCGAAGGAACTACCCCAGAGGTCGTAATGGTAGCTGAAGGAGCTGCCCCAGAGTTTGGAAGTGTAGAAGTACTGACAGAAGTTCCTAAATCCCCCAGGGCATCCAGGTCGAGGCCTACACCGACCCAGGAGGGTCCAAAATCAAAGAAGGATAAGCAAAAGGTGCAAAATCCGATGCACGAGTTACCTAGAAAGCACCCACAGATAGGAAAGCCCATTGCACAAGAAAAGGGTAAGGTGATTGACCTAGAGCCTAAAGCCAAGGTTGATGAAATCCATGTGGGCATGGATGATATTGATATGGAGGAGGCGGAGGACATTGATGTGGAGGTTTCTGACCCTATTTCTAAACTGCCTGAGTACATTCCTCCGCACAGAGGCAATGCAAAGGTTCCAAAGGATATTAATGAAAGTAAGGTCACACTGCACACACCCTTACTTCAGACCAATTTATCTTTGAAGGACCACGCCTGGGGTGCATACCCCTATTAAAATTGGAGGACTAGGATTTGGCTGATGTAGAACGCTTTCCCCATTTAGCAACATACCATCTCATGCACTGCATCTTCCATAAAGACTTTGGTGTGACCGCGCTGGAGCCAAGGAAGTGGGTAAAAGGGGTGGATAAAGTGGGTCTTCTAAATATGCTATGGGTACCTCTTTATAACCACACACCCATAAACATGGTTGTGATCAAGCAGCTACTGTACTCAGGAGAAAATATGACCACGGTGTTTGGCAGAAAGCCAGGCGAGCACGACCTCGCTGAAGCAATGAAGGACAAATTCAAACTCACCAAGAAGCTGCATGGTTATGCCATCACAAGTATAACTGAACCCATGGTCAAAGTCGCAACGCAAATCTTGGTAGGAAAGATTATGTAAAAGTGTCACGCAGATGAAGTGTCGGCACCAGTAGTAGCCTTAGCAGCCCAATGCACGGAGGGTGTACATTTTAACTGGGTACACTACCTCTGTGGAGAGTTCCTCGTGAACTGTAGAGAGGTGCATGATCACATCAAAACGTTCCATTATGCCTAGCTACTGTTGTGCATAGTGCTGGTCGCGTGGGAGTTACCAGAGGATAGCTAATTTCCTCCAGTCGTGCCTGACCTACCAGAGGTAGCGAAGTTCGCCTCGCTATGGGCTACAAAAGACCCTCAAAGGGTCAAGGACAACAAGATATTTTGGATCTTGATGGAGATGAGCATCCATATGGCCATCAACCGCAAACCACGACTATCACCAATGGTGTATGAGACACTGCAGGAGTATGTGGAATTCAAGGCCAACTTCCACCGGGTCTTGATACATGTGTTCAAGGACCCTGAGCAGAAATGGTATGACCTTCCATACCTAGCCGCATACAACGCAATTACAGCAGTCCCCGATCGCTGGCCAAAAGATTGGCGCATTGCCTCGGACTTGACAACTAGGTCTAGCAAGACCACAGCACAACGAAAAAAGGAGAAGGCCAAGCTGAAGATGGAGTAGTTGGCTGCAAAAGGAAAAAAGGAGGATAAGGACAAGGCCAAGGTAGAGCGTGCCACCGCGAAGTAGATGAGAAGACAGGTAGAAGAAGAGGAGTGTGGTTCTGACAGGAGTCAGAAGTTACCTTCTCTGGAGACAAAGGAGGAGGAACAATAGTCAAACCAGGGAGGAGTAGTCCTAGAGACCACTCCATTCCATGTTAAGTGCAACAAAGATCCACAGAAGGTAGGGCCACGTAACAAGTCTAAGGCCAACAAGACTTCTCTTGATCCAATCACCTTAACAGAAGGTGATTTAAATGATATTAGTGATAATTTCATAGATACCATTGCGGAACTGATTCAACAGCTTGAGTTACAATAGAAGCACGCCTTGGGGGCCATTCAAATGGGTCTGCACGAGCTACAAATCCAGGTGTCGTAGGTCCAGACCAGTGTGGGACTAAGCAGCGCGACGTCAACTAGTTTGGCACCTGGCACATTGGAAGCAGCATGGATGGTGTGCACCCTGGATCCCCCGGCAATACTACTGCCAGAGGGGGTGATAACTACAGAGACTGAAGCTGACAGGCCTGCTATTAGTGCCCTCAAAGGAATTGGGCTCAATTTGGCTGCACTTCTAAGTGGGGCGCTTCATAATTTGCAGGATGGCATGATCGCGGAACTTCGGTCCCGTGAACAGCGTGCGTTACAGGTAGTCAGTGAGCAAAAAGTCAACAATGCTTAGATGACAGTACAAAGAGATTCTTCTGTCAACCTTGTCAAAGTTTTCACAGACAAAAATGAGCAAATGACCAAGGTGATGGTTGAGGCATGCAGGTTTGTCCAAGAGCTGGCCATTTCGAATGATGAGCTCGTAGATGTGCAGATTCAGAAGCTCATTGCTGGAGTGTGCGATGCCAGAACAAAGTTGGCAAATGTTCAGTTTGAACTAAACCTCAAAATTGTAGAACTGCAGTTGAAGGCTCGGCCTTCAACTCTACCAAAATTCAGAGAGCAGTGTGAGACAACTTTGAAGAACATCATGGCAATAGTAAACAATGTCATAACGAAGTGTATCATGTTCTTCGAGTAGGCGCTCGTAGTGGTTACCAATTTGTAGGAAGTTCCCACCTTGCAAAGGTTGGAAACGGAGGCCTGGGAGTTGTAGCAGTGATATGATGAAGTCAAGGCGATGGTGTGCAACATTGCCCTTACACAAAGGCTAGCCAAATTGCAGGAGGCAAAGGTACTAAAGGAGCAGGTGGATGCAGCGCAGCACAAAGAGAGCATCCTCAAGGCTAGAAAAGGACCTTGGCTTGATGAAGCACATGTGCTCACCGCCACCATTGAAGGAAAGTTGGCTGGTCTGCAGGCGAATCAGTAGAAGATACAGTCAGATAGTATAGGGCCAGTGACAGAGCAACTAGTTGAGGATATGACGAAAGAGGCAACATGATGCAATGTCGAAGTTGCAGTAGTCCAAGTAGAGTTGGTAGGTCTTCACGACAAGATCTTTGCACCGGCTAAGTGACTCGAGGGCGAGTCACCATGTTTGTGTTAGGGGCCTATTGGGAACAGGTACCGTGGGGTCAATTTTGGGGTTAAAAACCCAATTTTTGGGGTAGAAGGCCTGAATTTTGTATAAATAAATGTAAATTCTCCACATTTTGTGGTCGCGGAGCATGAAGATATCAAGATTCAAAAAGGGTTTATGCCCTTAGTTTAGATATGTTGTGTCAGCTTGGTGAGATCCTCCCTTGGTCCGCAGACCATGGGATTGTATAAAAAGGAGGTCTTAAGAGGAGTCTAAGTAAGTTTTTGTGAGTTCGGTTAAGGGAAGTAGTTTTTGTGAGTTCGGTTAAGGGAAGTTAAGTCATTGATGAATCGGAAAAGGGGCTAAGAGTGCAAGTCTTAGTGTAGGAAGGAGGCTCTACAGCTGAGTGTGCAGAGGCCTAGGGTAGAAGTCCGCAGCTGAGTGCGCGGACCCTGCAGTTGTGTGTGTAGGGCAGTTAGAGTCTGTACTGAACATCTAGATCATCAATAAAGAAGAGGATTATGAAATTGTTGTGTATTTTACTTCTATCAATTACATGCAATTATGTTATGTTAGGCACTAAGTTTATGTAATATTGCTAAATTGATGCACGAATCTATATGTTTTCCTTTGTTATATGAATGCCAGTAGAGATATATGTTTACGCAAAGATAATCTAAATTTCATGATAGAATTGGTGAACACTTAATATAATTCAAAGAACTATACAACAAAGTAATTACAAAGGCATGTAAGTGTCAAGATCACTTGTTAGAGTTACGCAAAGGGCGATTGCATACCTTCACGAAGGTTTTGAAAACTAATAGATGTAGGTTTTAACCCCGTACATAAATTACTTACATATGAATTCTAAAACACAAAAAATAAACAATGCGAGAGCATAACACATAAAACACATATACAAAGAGATTTTCCCCTAGATCCCAAAACCGGGACTACCAACTTGATTTTTTTATTATATTCCTTTCAATGTTACAGTACATATTTATACATGCTGAAGCATCCAATACCATGGACCAAAAAACCATTGCATCCAAAACCATGGACCGAAAACCATTGCGTCCAAAACCATATGCGAAAATCATGCACAAAACTATAGGTAGGTTCATCAAACCTAACATAGGGTCCAAAACCAAAATTTTCCAGGGCACTGCCCTGGACCCCATAGATTGGGGTTACCTGCACCCCTTAAACCCCCTATGACTCCCCCCGCTACGCAATCAACACAATGAAGGGGGGGCTCCGCCCCCCTTCTAATCCCCCAATTAATTACATGGGCTTGTTGTGAAAAGAATATAAAACAACCCAACATTATCCCACTTGTTGTTTTCCTTCCACAGGGGGCCACAAGAGAGCTTAGTCATTTATCCAGCCCTGCAATGCCCATTGTTTCTCTACACCAAGAGAACTTCTCAGAGATCACATATTTTGTCAATGCATATGCAGTATTCTTCAAAGTGTCCATCTTTACGAGCAACACATTTTTGTCTTCTATAATATCCCTCACAAAGTGATACTAAACATCAATGTGCTTTGCCTTTGAATGATATGCAGGGTTCTTTGCCAAGAAGATTTCACTTTGGCTGTCACAGTATATCCTTATAGCTTCTTGTACTAACCCCATACTTGAACACAATCTCTACAACCAAACTGCTTCCTTGTTTGCATGAATGGTTGCCATGTATTCTACCTCTGTAGTTGATAGTGCCACTACAGATTGTTTCTTACTCATCCAACTAACTGCACCTCCAAATAGGTTAAACACATACCCACTTGTAAATCTTCTTTGATCCAGATCTCCAGCCCAGTTTGAATCAACAAAGCTACGCATATCCAATACTCTGTCCAATCCCGGTCTTCCTTGGTAGCACAAACCATAATCACTAGTGCCATGCAAATACCTAAAAACCCACTTCACTGTTTTCCAATGCTCCTTCCGTAGTTTTGACATAAACCTGCTCAATACTCCACTGCATGTGCAATGTTTGGTATAGTATAGACCATCGCATACATCAAGCTACTGACTGCACTTGCATATGGAACATGAAACATGTCCTCTTCCTCTTCTTTTGTCTTGGGACACTTTTCATCAGATAACCTTACACCTACACGAATAGGAATGTTATATACCTAGGGGGGGATAATATGGGGTACAAAAGGAGGTACCCAAGGGAATAATGTAATAATGGGATCAGACATAGTAATAAATAAGGTGGTTAACTCGTATCATGTAAGGGACCACAAGTAGTTAGTAATAATGTAATGGGTACATGGTATTAGTTCGATAGTATGAGAGAACCATGGTAATGACTCATGGTATTGTATGTATGAGGCCTATATAGAGGCTAGAGACTCCACATGGAGAGATGTCAAAGAATTATTGTATGAACATGCATATGGCTTGTGGAGTGTTCTCCTTCCTTAAGGAGTGAATGTATGGTGTTGCACTACCTTAAGGGTTTGATCAATAAAGAATCATTTCTATCCATATTCAAATATTGTTATTCTTGGATTTATTTGTATTGTCTTATATTTTCATATCATATCTATAACAAGTGGTGTCAGAGCACTTTCTTGGGCCAAAGTGGAGAAATTTTTTTTTTTTTGTAGGATCTCTTGGGCGGCGAGTTTGCAGATCAGATCTGTATGTTTTGGGGAAAAATCTAAAAAATCTAATTGTAGATCTGGATTTTTTGTCAAATAATACCCGATTTCAAAAAACAAATCAGTCGAATCAGAGTCCGGATGAAGGAAATAATGCTGATTTAAAAATCAGTGGTGTTGTAGACAATTTTTCGGGGCAACGAGTTTGTGGAACAGATCTGGACGTCTTGGTGCAAGATCTACAAAATCTAATTGTAGATTTGGATTCTTTGTGAAAAATTACCCAATTTAAAAAAAAAATCAGTTGAATTGGAGTCCGAATGAGGGAGATATCGTTGATTTAAAATCAGCTCTTTTTTCAGAATTTTTGGTGACGGCAGGAGAGTTGTGGCGTAGATCTAAAATTCCAGTGCTTGGATCAGGATTTCTATCACATGGGTAGATGCAGAATGGTTGTTGAATTTCCAAAAATAGGTCATAATAGGGATTCTGAGCAATATTGATGGAAGTGTGGCCATTTCAAATTTTCACCAAGTAAGTGAATTTTTCTCAAACCCTCTTCATGGAAGATTTTACAGGAAAAGATGATAGCCCTACTATTGAAGAATTCATACAAAAACTAAAGAGCATATATGGGGTATTTTGGAAGTCTATAGCACCAATTGGTTTGAAAGAAGAGGCCTCCATATGGTGGAACTCACTTGGCATCAAAGACTTGTCCAAATTTTCGAATGAAGAATTGGAAAAACTCCTTATGGACAAATGGTTTCAGGCTAGAAAACAAGATAAGGGGAAACATGTGGGGTTATTTCCAACCGGTATATCCTTATTATAGGTTCATGGATTGATTCAAAAGGAGAAGATCATTGTTTTTATAAATCCTAGTTGCAAGCATAATTTTATCAATGTTAATTTGGCAAAAAAATTGCAAATTCCAGCAAAACACATTGAAAACACACAGGTGGATGATGAGGATGTTCAAGTGTATAAGGATTTGAAGATTTCTATGGATAAGTATGTGTTGCATTGTGATTTTTATACTTCAGAGATGGATAATATGGATGTTGTCTTGGGATATCCTTGGATGGAATCTGTGGGTACTATCAATATTAATGTTCAGAAAATTCCCAAAGCTTTGATATAAAAAGAAGAAAACTGCATTATAGGATACTTCCATCAATAAACGGGTAGAGTACATGGAGGCTGAAGCAGAAGATGTTCCAGGGCTGACATATCAGATGATGAGCTAGTGATGATTGACAATCAAACACAAATAGAGGCTGAAGTAGAAAAAGTTACAGGTGCTAATACATTAGATGAGGGCTCAGTGGTTGAAGTAATATTGGAAGATAAGACACCATAGTAAGCACCCCAACATGCACCAGATAACAATCAGGCTCTAGTAAAGGGTGAATTAAAGAAAAATACACCGTGGGTTAAAACTTCAACATATCATCACCCACATCACCCCGTAAGATAACAACCAACAAGATGGCAACCAATTAGCCACAAGGAAAACAACCCCCGCATGAAAAATAGAGTGGAGTGAAGATCCACCTACTACACATCAACATAGAAGAGCTGCCACGGTCAACTTCCATCTCAAGCAAGCGAGGCACCAGCGAGATCGAGGGTTCACCTTTCTCTTGGATGGCTATATGCACGTGCATGGTTCCAGTGGACTACTCTTTTGAGTAGATCTTATTATTTATGTTCTTCCCATGTTTCGGGGATGAAACATGCTAAGGGGATGGAATGTTATATACCTAGGGGGGGATAATATGGGGTACAAAAGGAGGTACCCAATGGAATAATGTAATAATGGGATGGGACATAGTAATAAATAAGGTGGTTAACCCGTATCATGTAAGGGACCACAAGTAGTTAGTAATAATATAATGGGTCCATGGTATTAGTTCGATGGTATGAGGGAACGATGGTAATGACCCATGGTATTGTATGTATGAGGCCTATATAAAGGCTAGAGACTCCACATGGAGAGATGTCAAGGAATTATTGTATGAACAAGCATATGGCTTGTGGAGTGTGCTCCTTCCTTAAGAAGTGAATGTATAGTGTTGCCCTACCTTAAGGGTTTGATCAATAAATAATCATTTCTATCTATATTCAGATCTTGTTATTCTTGGGTTTATTTGCATTGTCTTATATTTTCATATCAGATCTATAACAAGGAACCTTCACTTGTTTACTATCCTGCATATTAAACCTCTGCAATATTGTCTCGATATACTTCCTCGAGTTTAACCAAAGCTTCCTCTTTGTCCGATCTCTTTTAATTTCCATGCCCAAAATATAGTTTGTAGCACCAATATCTTTCATGTCGAATTTAGAGGACAAATGGGTCTTCAAATCCTAGATAATTTTATTGTCATTTCCAACCAACAACATATCATCCACATATAAGACTAGATAAATATCATGGTCACCAATTAATTTAAAATACACACAGTGATCTGCTTTGCTTCTAGTGAAGCCAAGTCCCCATATAAATGTATCAAATTTTAGATACCACATCCTTGGTGACTACTTTAACCCATACAAAGACTTCTTTAACTTGCATACCAGTTCTTTCTTACCCTTCACTACAAAGCCTTCAGGTTGCTTCATATAGATCTCCTCTTCCAGATCCCCTTGAAGAAATATTGTCTTCACATCCATCTATTCTACCTCAAAATCAAAAGTAGCAGCAATAGATAAAAGTAATCTAATAGAAGTTAACTTGGCAACAGAAGAAAAAATATCACCAAAATCAATTCCCGACACCTGGGAATAACCTTTTGCTACCAACCAAGCTTTGTATTTCTCCACCTTTCCTTCTGTATTTGTCTTCTTCTTGAACACCCATTGCTCCCAATGGGTTTCCTTTCAACCGACAACTCCACTAGATCCCAAGCCTCATTTTTGTGCAAAGATGCCATTTCATCAACCAAGGCCTCTTTCCATAGTTTTCCATCCTTTGAATCTACTGCTTCCTTCACAGTTCTGGGATCATCATCAGATAAAAAAATTTGAACAGAAAAAAGATGGACTATACCTTTTCGGCTGCCTTCTTTCTCAAACCAATCTTCTCACACCCAGAGTTTGTGGCTCTTCATCTTCTAATTCCTCCTCTGTTGTAGAGTATGATTCTTCCTCCTTAAGCTCAAACTCTATCTTCTTAGGTTCCTTTGGTTGGACTTCATGCTTAATAACATCTTTCACCTCCTTGAACACCACATCTCGGCTATACACAACCTTCCTTGTTACTGGATTCCAAAGCTTATAACACTTTAAACCATCCTTATACCCAATAAAGATGCACTTTTCAAATTTACTATCCAACTTGGTTCCTTTCTCCTTTGGAACATGTACATATGCATCACATCCAAATACCCTCAGATGTGAAAGAGTGGGTTTCTTACCAGTCCATACTTCTTGTGGAATCTTATCCTCCAACGCTGATGAAGGTGACCTGTTGACCATGTAACATGCAGTATCCACCGCCTCTGCCCAGAATTCTTGTCCTAACCGGGCACCACTGAGCATGCTTCTTTCCCTTTCCATCAACGTCTTGTTCATTCTTTCTGCGGCTCCATTTTGCTGAGGTGTATATGGAGTAGTTTTCTGCCATGCTATACCACACTTCTTACAGAATTTTTCAAATTCCTTGCTGCAAACTTCTCCACCATTATCTGTCCTCAACATCTTTATCTTCTTCTCTCTCTGATTTTCCACCAAAGCCTTAAATTCTTTAAACCTATCAAAGACTTCAGGTTTCTTCTTAAGGAAATATATCCATGTATTCCTTGAGAAGTCATCTATAATGATACATAGTACACAGACTTACCCAGTGATGGAACCTTCACAAGTCCAAACACATCACTGTGCACATGCTCTAATATCTGTTTCGTCCTCTTACCACTAGAGGGGAAACTCATCCGATTCTACTTCCCATATACATAATTTTCACAGAAATCAAAATCCAGAGAGCTATTATTCATACCTTCTACCATACCTTTACCATGAAGTATTCGAAGGCCCTTCTCTCCAATATGTCCAAGCCTTTGATGCCACAACATGATCTTCTCTCTAGAGACCACTAGATTTTCTGCTTGTACAGAGTTCCAATTCAAACACCCCACATTAATAGCAGTGCCCCCCAAACCATCTTGTAGGTATCCTTCTCGAACACTGTTTTTACACCTGCATCATCCATCTTGCTTAAAGAATCAGATTTCTGGCTAATGCAGGAATATGCTGAACACCCGGAAGTGTTCTAACCCTTCCACCTTGCAACTACAACTTTACTTTTCCACGACCAATTATTTTAGCCTTCCTATCATCCCCCAAGAAGACATCACCACCATCATAATTCTCATACTCGTAGAACCACTCTCTATGGGGGTGAAGTGAAAGGATGCACTTGAGTCAATCAACCATGCCTCATGATCTACATGTGTACTTGAAGAAGCCAAGTACACATCCCCACCTTCATCTGAGGTGGTTTTCACATCTGCAGAAGGAGCATCATTACATCCCTTTCATTTTTATCAGGAGCTTTAGATTTACACTCCCTTTTGAAGTGCCCTTCCTTTCCGCATTTCCAGCACACCACCTTTGTAGGTTTTCCTGGAGATTTAGATCTCCCACTCGATGACTTATTTTTGTTTCTATTCTGGGAACGTCCTCGTACAGACAAGGCATCACCATTCTGGCTGTCCATATTTTTCCGTCTCATCTCCTCCGTCAGCAAGGCTGAGACTATTTCATCAAACTGCAAAGCAGTTGCATTGTTACCTATTGCAATAACCAGACTATCCCACGAATCTGGTAGAGAACACAACAAACTGATGCACTTATATTCATCTGAAATTTTAATATCAATAGATGCTAACTGACTTACCACAATATTAAATGCGTTCAAATGCTCTATCACCGAGTCTCCATCTTTCATCCTCAGGTTATACAACTTTTTCTGCAAAGACAGTTTATTCACCAAAGACTTAGATTGGTACAAAGTCCCTAACTTGTCCCACAAAGCCTTTGCCGTAGCTTCCCCTAATACATTCAACAATCCTGAATCTGAGACAGAAAATCGTATTGTGCTCTTTGCCTTCCGATCCAACTTATTCCATTCTTCATTGGACACTCCCGTTGGTTTAGTACCCGAATCTACCGTGATCCACTGAACTTTATCCACCAACAGATCCTCCATCTTGAGTTTCCACAATGCAAAACTCTGACCATTAAATTTCTCAATCTCTATCTTTCCATTGCTTGCCATCTTCTTTCACCGCCAGATTTGATCTCGCAGATCTCCCACTGAACAAGGTCTACCACAGGCCTGAGCGAAACCCCTCAGCGACAAAGGTGTCCCCTTGAAGCCAAAACATCTCTGATACCAAATGTAGGTTTTAACCCCATACAGAAATTACCTGCATATGAATTCTAAGACACAGAAAATAAACAGTGCGAGGGCATAACACATAAAACACATATATACATAGATTTTCCCCTGGATCCTAAAACTAGGACTACCAGCTTTATTTTTCATTATATTCCTTTCAATGTTACAATACATATATATACATGTCGAAGCATTCAATACCATGGACCGAAAACCATCGGGTCCAAAACCATGGACCGAAAACCATAGGTAGGTTCACCCAACCTAATATAGGGTCCAAAAATAATTTTCTCGGGGCAACAGGGGCTACCCACCCCCCTCAAACCCCCCGGACAGGGGGGGCTGCCACCCCCCCGCTGCCCAATCGGTGCAATGAAGGGGGGGATGCCATCCCCCATTGTGCAATCGACACAACGAAGGGGGGGCTGCACCCCCCTATAACCTACCGGTTTACTACGTAGGTTAGTCGTGGAAAGAATATAACACAAACCAACACTTGGGATTCTCCCAAATTCTCATTATATTTAACTTATTCAGAAATTATAGGGGGAGTGGAAGTGTATACAGGTCCACAAGATGGTTGTGTGTCAGGGGGAGTTACCCTTTACCATTGATCCATTGATGTCAAAGGGAGATAGAAGGCCGTAGGAATAGGTACCCTGATCGCAGGGGGAGTACTTGTGTTGCCATCAATGCCAAAGGGGGAGATTTTTTTATCTAAAGATGATCTAAGGTTGTCATTGATGTCAACCCAAGCAGTACCAAGTTTTACCCTGAACTTGCAGGGCACATTGGGCATCATAATTCATGGTTTCTTGTCTCATAACCATTATAGGAATACTCTACCAAAAAATATCTTTCTATCGGTATATAGCTCTCCTCGTAATTCCTCATGGTTTGTAAGTTATTCAAGATTGAAGTTAGTAACCCCAATTAGTGGGCTAAAACCCCATGGGGTTGTGGCATGGCATTTATCATTGATTTTGGTCATTGAATAGTCAATAATTAATAAATTTTTAAGCTCCTAAAATTCCTCCAACATTCTCTATAGAAGCCCCTCTCAACTCTACAAAAAGAAATCTCATATATCCTCCAAAAGTAGTGATCGTGGAATTTTCGCTATAAATTTATTTCTGCGAAGTCTTAGATGCTGAAATTAAAACCCATTTGATCCAAAATCCTAATGAACGTAGTGACCAAATTTCAGATCTTGGTTCGCTATATTTTCGGATATATGATTTGTGGAAGTTAGAGTTTTTGCAGGATCCCAAATTTCATCTCAAAGAGGTGACCTTGGGAAAATCGTCATAACTCTCTCTCTGAGAAGCAGATTGGAATTATGTAAAACGAGGTGGATAATGCACAGATTTTAGTTTTTTGTGTATAAATTTCATAGTCGAAGGAGGAAACAGTGACACGTGGCACATCGTACAAGTTCGCTCTACTGAAATAGTCCATAATTAGGTCATTGTGAGAGATTGGGCATAACTTTGCCATGAAGAATCCAAATCGGGTCAGACATTTGGCATTGGAAATAAGCCTTAGAGGGCTACTACAAGACCAAAGATCAAATATTGGAGATCTGAAATCACAGAGATACATCAGATTCAATATCGTGCTACTAGAAGGCAAGAAAAAAACTAGATCAAGTGTTGTCAAGCGCTGCAAATGACCAAACTTTCTAGGGAAGCAAAGAGAAAGGTGTAGCAAAATGGTGCAACAAAGGTAAGATCTAGGTAAGTATCTTCTGTATATTCATGTTCATCTCTTAATTTCATTACGTGCTTTGTATTCTAATTTGTTGTTTTTGTTTAGCACTGACAGTTGCTCTGCAGGATGAGGTAAGTTTTGCTATTATCATGTCATGGGTATTTCCTTGAAAAATTTTTGCAGGTATTATATATTCATCAAGAGAAGAATCAATACATAATCTAATATTCTGAAGAGCGATAAAGGGTAGCATGTCAAGAGCAGAAATCAAGGTGCAAAACAACAGCAAGAAGTTCACCACATGAAGTCTTCAAGTGGGCAGCACTACATACAGTCATTGTAAAATTATCATTGTGCAGAGTCATTGTAAAAGCATCATTGTAAAAGTTGTACAAGTTTATATCTACCAAGATTTGAAGAGGCAATGTCAGGAGGTCTAGGATCATCATTAGGTGGTTGTGTCATAGTTGGGGTTATGGTCTAGTGTGTCTTCTTCTTCTACATCATTTTATATCATTGTAAAGTGGACCATTTTCCCTGGTACGGGAGTCCATTCTTCTTTTATTATTTTAAATGGCGGTAGGGTGGTGGTAGGGTGGTGCATGAAGTCACCAACATGTTCAATCCTATGAAAACTTCAGGGTGGTAGGGTGGTGCTAGGGTGAATTGTAGCTCATTGGGTGTTGGGGCATCTGTTCAGTTGATACTGAAGAATCTCGGGCATTGGAGCGTCCATCTAGTGGGAGATGGAGAATAATTATTTTATAGATTCTAGGAAGTTGGAGCTTTCTTTTCAAATGGATTTGAAGATTAAAAAATTATTAGAAAAGCATTCAGGTGGTTTTTGTCCCGGAGGGGGTTTCCACCTTAAAAACTGTGTTCATTTGTGTTCCTTTTGTTTACTGTTATCATTGTACAAACACTAATAATAATTGAAGATTAACTAATGCTATGAAATATTAATAATAATATTAATTGAAAGGAATATTGATCCCCACCCCCCCTCTCAGTATTTCCAACAAAAATAACTTAGGAATTGAATGAGTGACAAAGACTCCTAGCACATACATTTCATTAGTTTACTAGCCCTAGTTGATAAATCATGTAAGTAATTTAACATCAATTAAATTACCAAACAAGAGGTCCATTATATGCTAGATAAAATCTCAAAACAAGTCACCAATGAAGCAACCCTCAAAGCAATAGTAGAAGAACAAATTTGGAACATTTTAGCTTCTTTCAATCTAGGCAAAGCTCTGCGGTTGGACAACTTTTTGGTACATTTTTACCAAAAATGTTGGGGAACCATTAAAGAAGGTTTATGCCAAACGATTGATTACACTTTGAAGCATGGATATGTTGGGGGAGGAATAAACTCTTATTTATCAACCCTAATATTAGAATATTGGAAATATGCATAAACATATAATAATATAAATAAATAAGAACTTTACTAATATAACCTCCTATCTGTTAGACATTTGATGGTGTATGGGTGGCTATTTAAGTGTTGGCATTGATGTCAAACAATGGGTCAACATGATTATTGGGTGTTTGGGAGGAATCCCATGGTTGTTGGAGTGCTTTGTAGAAAATAATCATAGTATTAGTGTTATTGAAAAAGCCAGAAAATGATGATTACAGTGATGGGCCAGATGGAATTCCATGGTAGATGTAGGCTTATTCTAGAGAATAATCACAGTAGCAAGCTTACTGAAGAAGCCATAAAATGATCACCATGGTGGTTGAGAGTTCAGTTGTCTAAGCACAAAGTAGAATAGTCAAGGAGCAAAATGTTGCAGAGATTTTGCAAACATGTCACAGGTATCAAATAGACTCAAAGCCTACATTAGACCATATCAAATGCAAAGTGCTCTAGAAGAGTTTTCCAATGATATGTGGAGTTCAAAGATGGTGTTAGAGTCAGCCTTTGCAGCCTTCCACCAACGATCAAACATGCTCTTACAAAGTGGTCTTAGGGTGTCAGAGTCAAATTTTGTCATTTCAGTGAGTCTTCAAGTAAAATTTGGTCACTAGGTATTAGGTCTAGGATTGTTTTCACTCCTTCCAAAGTTTTCAAGTATTGGTCCATGTCACCATCCGGCTGAGTGTACCATCATTCAAAGAGTTTTCATCATTATGCCATGTTCCAATGGGTCATTTTACACCTTGTTCGTGCTTCAGTTGCGCTTAGGCAAAGCTCATTTCCCTCTCCTAGGGTTTTGACGGTAATTTTTCTTGGATGGTCAAATAATCAACAAAACTTGTATCCTGGTGCTCATACACCTTCCCCTATCCTTAATATACCTTCTTAAATACTTTCCATCACTGATATCCCTCAAATTCATCATTTTCCCACAAACCCTAGCCTACTGCTACAATTTGACATTTTTCGAGGTTAGGCCCACGTTTTTCCCTTTTGGACCCCTTCATCTCACTCAATATTTCAAATTAAACTTCCCCTACTTCCTAACATCCCTCCCTACTTCCCAAAATTTTCTCAGGAATTTAGAAGCCCCTCATCCCCTTCATTTCCCTTCATTTCTATAAATCCCCTGTTCCACATATTGGGAGAGGTTTTATTCAAATGATGTTTATGAGAAATAGAAGATGAATTTGACAAAACTGAGAGAGGTTTTTGTTCATAATTGGCCTAAGAAGAAAAACATCATTCAGTTTTTACACAGGTCTCGTAGTTTGGGAGAAATATCCACAACATAATCTGCCTCACGAGAGTTGATGCACTTATGGAGTGACCTTGGTAAAATCAAATTTTCTCCTAGATGGAATGATAAAAATACTTTCTTGATGAGTCAAATGATAATTAGACGCAGAGAGCTTTCCAATGAGCTATCATGAGCTCAATTTGGAGTTGCGAAAGACCTTCAAAAGTTGACTACAACATCACTCGGCATTTTGGAAGCCTCATTCTGTACATTTTGACCAGTTTTGGGAGATTGGACTCTTGATCAGGCAAATGAGATCCAAATTGAAAAATTCAAGATGTTATGGAAAGTAGACTCGACAAGATTTCCAACGAGGTATCCCATGCCCAATTTGGACACCGGGAAGGCCTCCAAAAGTGGCTTGTAAAAGCGCTACACGTAGGGAAGGAGGCGCTGCGCGTAGGGCAGTGAGCCACCAAATCACCTCAAACTTCAAAATTTCACCAAATTTCTTGCAAATTCCTCTTCTACAAGTAAGTGGCCCTATTTCACTTTATGTTTAGCTTACACATTTAATGCTTTATACATCTCCTTCACTCTTAATATCAAACCCTAGTTTTCCACTACAAACCCTAACTAGCTTGTTTTCCCATCTCACCTATCACTAGAATTAAAACCCTTTACATATCACCCTCTCCTCCCTCATATATAATTCATTCTCAAAACCCTCTCCCTCACCCTCATGATTTATGATCTACCCACAAGTATCTAAATCCACTAAAAACTCATCCCTACAAACCCTAAAACATCCCACTCATTCCCATCTTCATTGTCTAAAATTGTGCAACTAAAAAGCTGGTTAATATGGATAGATGAGATTATGAGTATGATGAGGAAAATACAGCAAGTGACAGTTCAGCAGAGAGAAGCGGGTAGCATAGAAAACCTGATAAGGGAGGCAAGATCACAAGAGAAGAGCTAAATAACCTAAGAGAACTGTAGGCCTCTCCATTGGCAGTTTCATGTTTTAGACACCTTGGATGTTATGAATTTTGTGAACTAGTGGAGAGAGTACAATTTCACCATGAGCTGGCTAAAATTTTTGTAGCCCACCTGCACAACAATGAAGTGACTCTTGCTAGGGTGAATTTCACAGTGTCACCATCTATCATTTCAGAGGCCACCAATTTTCCTAATGTTGGTGAGAAATGGTATAAGGCTCAGGACCTTGATGAGCATTATTATGAGCCTTACATTAAACCTCAACACAAAACTTAGGTGAAGAGGCTTTTCCATTTCAAATTTCTGGAGAGCAGGTATGTCCCCTTAATGAGGATCATCATCAAATATTTCACTTGTGAGGGCAGATTTTCCAGGTTGTACACTTACCATATCAGGCTCCTCATGCACTTTACAAGGGTGAAAATGCTGAACCTCCCATACTTTTTGTTTAGAAACATTGATAAGATGGCTTACCTTATGCAGAAGAAGCCATACCCTCAGCAGATGAACAACATTTATCACTACTCCTTGATCAAGATTATTGTTCTTCACCATCTTAGTGTCCTCAACATCCCTTGGGAGACTTTCATTGCTCATGACATGTTTAGGGGACCCCAAATTCCTCCATCCATGGTTCAAGAAATAGGTGGGCCTTCTATTCATGTGGAAATAGGAGAAGAAACCAAGGGGACAAGAACTACTGAGGTGCCGGTATATTTGACATATTAGAGAGGTACAAGGAAATTGTTTGCAGCTGCTAGGTAAGTGTTTGCTCCACAGGATGTGGAAGGGATCTTGCCTTCTTCATCAGCCCATAGGAAAATGTTATCTCCATAGGATGTGGAGAGGGCTTTGCCTTCTTCATTGACACAGTAGGTACAGGTACAACAACTGAACAAAGGGAAGGAAAAGGTGCAGGAAGATGACCTTGATGATGAGCAAGAAAGAGAGTTTGAGTTGGCAGAATATGATGAGCCTGAGCAACCTGACATTGAGACTATTAATTTATAAGCTCAAGAGAGGGAAACCATAAAAGAAATCATCATTTAGGAGAAGAAATCTTAGATACAAACCTTGATCGATAACCTAGAGAGAGCCAAGTTTTTCATCACATACTTGGAGCAGGAGAACAAACAATTAAGTGACAATCAAGTCCTCATGGAGCTAGAAGTACTAAAAGAAAAGAGGCAAAGTGACAAAGAGGATCATGTCACTTTGACTCCTATCAAGCAAGAAATTGAAAAGGATAGGAAGACTTGGCTTGAAAGAGTCAATCTACATCTTGAGGAGCTAATTAAGAAGGCCAACAGGGACAACCAAATGCTTAGACACATGGCATATCACTACATGACCTGCAATAAGATTTGTAATATGAGAATAAAAAAGATGAAGGATAGGTTAAAGAGGGCTTTAGAAGGAAAACAGGAGGAGGATAGACTTGAGATGTTGGTTGAACCCTCTTTGGCTAATCAAAGCACTTGATGGTGGTGCTTCATACCAATTTTGGGCACTTTTTGAGAAAATTTTGTCATTTTTGAAATTTTGAAATTCAATACACAGAAAAGCTTTTTCTAGGGGCACCCAATGGAAAAATGGATTGAATTTTGGGATTTAGGGCATTGAGGACATGCACCCTAGCAATTTTCAGAATTTTTGGAGCAAAATTAGTCCACCAAAAGGTACAAAAACACTCCAAAATTGACCTTTCTGCCAGTTTTTGGACACACAGAAGCAACTTTGGGAGAATCAACTTTTGAGTGGTTAAATGACCTCCAAATATAGAAATTCTAGGTGTTCTGGAAAGTAGACTTGACGACCTTTCCAATGAGCTATCATGGGCTCCGTTTGGATGAAGAGAAGGCCTCCAAAAGTGGCATGAAAGTGGCACTACGTGTAGAGCCAGTGGCGTTGCACGTAGAGCAAAGTTTGCTCAGGATGCCTATTTTTCCAGTTTTCGACTACGATCTTGGATTCTCTCTCATGGTGGATGATTTAATACTGTAAATGATGATTTGGCATGTAATTATAGTAGGTAAATAGTGATAGGGGGTATATTCATTAGATTAAACGTTGTTTTGAGAGCAATGAATTAGTTTCCCCTCTTTTAGAGGCAAGTTGTTTGGTGGCCTAGATTCCAGTTCCTTGCTTAGAGTTTGTTGAAACAGCTCCTCTTTTCATGAATTCGACCCCTGAAGCTAGGATGAGTTGTTTTAATGCCTATATCATGTATTTTCTTAGTCATTTGTAAAGGTTGGACTCACTTGGATGCTTAGAGCTTGATTGTACATCATTGTAAGCAGTTTGGCAAGGAGATTAATAGGATTTGCAGCTATTTTTATAAGATCCCTGTGCTATGGAGTTTTAGCACAATTTTTTCTTTTGTAATCATTTGTTTACATGTTTTATGTATGCCATCATCCATTTCATTTCTTCTTATTGAATGTTATCAAGTTAGACAAGTAGAATCCATTGTAACAGTGCTCTACCTTGGGAAATCATTCAATATTTCATGTTTTCTACTGTTTGAGAAGGATCCATGATTGTCACATGCCCTCCTCATCTCCTCATCAGTCTTAAACACCTCACATCATTAAGCCTAAATTTCTAAACCCTATGCCTACCTTGCCCCATAGAACACCCTACATTTCTGACCTAATTTCCCAGACCTAAACTGCCCAGCTCCATCTGAACCAGCGAAACATCAACAAAACCCAATAAAAATTCCCGTGCTACTATACCTAGCCTAAAATCCTTACCTAATCCAGTCATCTCGATTGAGATTCTAAAGGAGAGAGCCCTCTCCCAGCCTTGTAAGGCTAGCTACAAGGTTAAGCTTGGTTTATGGTTACCTTGGAAGTTGCCTCCCTTCAGCTTGAGGTAAATCTAGGTGATAACAGATGGGTTCCTGGATCAAAATATATGGTCTATTGAATTTCAGGGATTTTAAGCTTTAGGAAGGAAGGAATATTAGAGGTTCGGGACACCAAAATATCGTAATATCAGAGATCAACATATCGGGTTGTGGATATCAAAACCACGGAGATCGAGACAGCGACACATTAGATACTGGAACATCGGAGAATTTGAGCTGGTGGCATATCAGAGGTTTGAACCTTGGGTTGTCATAAGGACTAAGCCATCAAAATATCTAGATATCATAGGACCGGGACATCAGAATATCAGAACTTCCTAACTAAGGTACTCTAGGAAGTTGCGATGTCCAACAATTTCGATAGTACTATGAGGCACCAAGGAATACTGAAGAATATTAACAAATGATTCCATTGCAAAACCAAGGGTTGACAGGTCCTCTTCTCTTTCCTCAAGTAGGACACATGGCAACAAGAGATTGGTTCTGATAAACTACAGTGTCATATGACATAAACATGATGTTGCAGTACAACAGGACATGTGGTAGGCTCATTCAACGATATTAGGTGCCCTAATGTGCCAGATCCAGGTGACCCATGTTATTGCTATAAAGACCCATGTGGAGTGATGACGTCATATCAGAGGTTTTCATATCGAAGTTTGGCATATTTAAGGATGAAGACCTTAAAAATCTAGAACAAACGGTTATGGAAAATTTTCGATGGAGGGGGTTTCGATATTATGTTGAGTCTTGGTCATGTAAATCCAAAGAACCAAGAGTGCAGAGCAGTAGCAAGGGAAGATTGGGCCCTGGCAAGAACAAAATGCCTTGGCACCTAAAAGCTAAGTTGCAAGCCATAGCTCTCAGTCCCATGGAGGAGAAATGCTCAAGGAGCTCAACAAATATTGCACCACTATGAAGTTACAATATGGAGTTTCTCTGATAAGGAAGTACAAGAGAGTTAAAGGATGTATGGGTCAGCAATTGCAAAATTTAATGAAGTTAGAAAAGAGTTGGTAGTTAAAAGGGGCTAAACCTAGAAGACTCTGTAATAAGAAATCAAGGAAAGCATTTGTAGGAGAGACGAATTCAAGAAAATGAAGGAAGCAAACGACTACTTCGCGTGCATAAATGGTTGTGTTAAATGGGAACAGAGCAGTCACCTCTATCATCTGTCAAAGATCTGTGGAGCGATAAATGAAATTGGGACTCTCAGAGGAGTGTGTAGGTCACCTGAGAATTAATTTCCCAGCATAGGAGCTCTACACAATTAGACTATGAAGAAATGCAAGGTCCATCTCTGTTTTGTGTACTGTGAGAAGAAACTACCAGAAGTCGCAAGAGTGGAAAGGGGAGCCATGCCTAAGTACAGTTGGGCATCTAAAGGACAGATAGGAAATATTGCCTTGCGAAGAGTGCCTCAATGGAACAAAACTATGGCCTGCAACGAAGAAGATAGGGGGAGTTGAGAAAATGTGTGAGTGTGTTGTGTTGTGAGAGAATTGCATAGAGATAGAGACTTTGAAGCACCTAGAAGGATATTATGCAATACAAAAACAAGAGCAGTGAGAGGGTTGTGTGGAGAATAGAAAGGGTAATGCTTAAGAGAAATCAATGGAGAGCCTGAGACAGACAAGGCAGAGTGCAAAGGAAGTGTTGATGTGAGCAGCGAGAAGAGACTTGTTGCAAGTGAGCACATAAGGTAGAGTGCAAAAGTCAAATCTGCGAACAACCATTGTTGGTATTTTACTTGTATAATTGTATGCATATGTTTCTCAGTTTGAAAATTGTATGAAATGGTAAAGTCGTAGCAAGAGCAGGTTGGTGCTTGCATACTAAAGAAGTTTGTGCCTCTAGGAAAGTTGGTTCTAGCAAACCAAAGGGGGCCGGTGCCTCCTATGAGTGGGTGCTTAATTTACATCATAAACAAACAACAAAATTGGTGGTTTTTTTCCCTCTGGGTTTCCACATGAAAAACACTGTGTCAAATGTGTGTTGCTCATGTGATCGTTGTTTGAACATGCGTGTCTAAAATATTGTTGGTTCATTGTTTTTGTGAATGAATGATCACAAAAGTTAAATAATATAAGAAGGAACTATGAGCATAATAAGAAAAATAAAAAGAGTTTATTAATTATTGATTTACCCCCTCTCAGTAGTTCCTTATTTTAACAATTGGTATCGTAGTGGATTCCTTCAACAATAGTCTAATCGTTGGAAGGTAGATCTATAAGGAATTACGTCTAGGCAAGAGAGTCAAGAGGCCTATTCAAGTAGAATACCAGTCTTTGATGGGACAAACTATGCCTTTTGGAAAGTGAGAATGGAAGCGTATCTTATGTCCCTTGTTTGGACTTTAGTACTAGTAGACTACAATGTCCCTGATATTCCTCCCATTAATGTAGATGGTAAAAAATTATATGGGAACAATGCTAAAGCCAAGAATGCCATTCTCTTTGGCATTAGTCAATCAGAACTTGTAAAATTTATGCATTGTAAGTCTGCTAAGGAAGTGTGATTAAAGCTTAAGCAAAGTCATGAAGGAGATCACAAAGTCAAGCAAGTGAAACTTCAGACTTTCAGAATGAGATTTGGAAGCTTGAGAATGAATAAGAATGAAAGCATAGGAGAATACTTCTTGAGATTTTATAAAGTGACTAATATGATTAGAGGACTTAGTGAAGAGGTCAAGGAAGAGATGATTTTTCAGAAAATATTAAGATCTCTACCCATGAGATTTTATTCCAAAATATTAGATATTGAGGAAATGGCTAATTTAAAGGATCTCAAGATGGATTAGCTGCATGGTACTCTCACAGCCTATGAGATGAGGGTAGGAATAGAAAATTATGAATTGACGGAAGCGATGTTCAAAGTATCTAGGAAAGGAAAGGAGCACAAAGATCATCAAGATTGCTCTAGCTGTGAATCTGATCAGGAGTTGACTCAACTAGCCAGAAAACTAAAGTGTGGCTCAAGAAAATATAAAGGGAAGTTGTCATTTAAGTGTTTTGACTGTGGAAGAGTTGGACACTTCTCTTCCAAATTCCCTTATAAAGAAAAGGCTGAAAGGGAAGAGGATCTGAAATTTGGAAACAAGTCTTAGACACAACATAAGAAAAAGCTCAATAAGAAAAAGGGGTTCTACTCCAAAGAGGACAGCTCAACACCAGAGTCAAATTGTGAAAACTCATCGAAGAATGAGTCAGATAAGTATCTGCTTATGGCTTTCGAAATAGATTCCAAGAAACAAGGTATCGTGGAATTTGAAGAGGAAGAAGAAGGAATAATGGACCTTGAAGGGGAACTCATCAGTTCCCTTGACGAGTTAAAGAAATCAAGGAAGAAGAATAAATAGTTGAATGAATAGTTACAACGTGTAGAGGAAGGTATGTATAACTCTGAAAATGAGGAGTTTTCCTATCAAAAAGAAAAGCTTGAAGAAGATATCAACAAAAAAGACAATATATTCCTTCTACTAGGATAAAAACAAGGAAATTGTGAGAGAATGGAAGAGGAGAACAAATAGTTGAAATAGGAGCTACTCAAGTTAAAAAAGGAAACGATCTCACATACATGCAAAGATGATATTTTGTTTTTAAAGTTAAACTGGAGGAGGCTAAACAAAAAGAAGAGGTTATTTGAGATCTGATCCAAGAATCAGAAGAGAATTGTCAGAGTCTTGAAGTAGAGGTTGTCTCTCTGAGAAACGATCTTGAGAGAACAATGATTGAGAAAGGCTTAAATGAAAAATATTCCTAAGGGACAAGGAGACTAGATTAAATCCTAGATAGTTAAAGGCCCTTAGGAATCAAAACCGTTATAGGATACTCTAAGACATAAGAATATTCTATGGGGAAGATAACCTTTAGGTTTGCAGGATTTGAAGAAGCACAGAGCCATGGGAAGTGTTGGGTGTGGAGCCTAATTATCTTCTTTAATCAGAGGTATCATCGCATTGGACCCCAGTTCGTAATGTGGCGGCAACATCGCCCGTAATTTTTGCGCTACAAGGGGGGTCTGGGGGGGGGGGAGGCGACAACAATCTTTACGGGCACCCCCGAAGCTAAAAATAGATGTAAAATTGCCTTGTAAAATGTTGTAATTTCGTAGTCAATCTGGGTTGTTCATTAGGTAGAAATCTGACGATAGAAGTTATGTTTAATTCATGGTTTTTTCCCTAGAAGGCAACCCCTCACTATATATGAGGGAATTTTATTGCATCTATGTAGATCTGTATTCTGAGTGAGAAAGAGAGAGGAGATTGTGTGAGAGTGAAGAGGAAATTACATCGGATCTGTTGTAGGCTGTATCTCTTCAGTTTGCTGGATAATATAAAAGGAAGGACTGGCTGTTTCTCCATGGATGTAGCCCAAATTGGGTGAAACACGTATATCTGTGTCTCTCTTGTTTTATGTGTTTTCTGTATTTATATTTCTACAATATATTTTATGTGTTCCATTTTTCTACAATATATAATTTTCTAACAACTGGTATCAGAGCTGAAGGTCTATTTGGTTGATAAACTCGCAGTAGAGAAGGGTTCCTGGTTCGAGTGGGAGCAATGGCGGAAGATGGTAGGTTTAGGGTCAAAAAATTTAATGGCCAAAACTACCAACTATGGAAGATGCAAATGGAAGATTACTTGCATTAGAGAGATCTGTACCTACCATGAGCGGAAAGAAAAAGAATCCAATGAGTATGACAAACACAAAATGGGATATTCTCAACAGAAAGGCACTTGGAACAATATGGCTGTGCCTAGCGGTGTCGATAGCCTTTAATATTTCAAAGGAAACAACAACAGATGGTTTAATGTCGGCATTGCCCAAATTATATGAAAAACCCCCGGCCTCAAATAAGGTATTTCTTATGAAGTGTTTATTTAATATGAAGATGTTAGAAGGTGGATCTGTTGCTGATCATTTAAATGAATTTAATACAGTTACCAGTCAGTTAAGTTCTATAGGGGTAACTTTTGATGATGAAGTTAGGGCTCTATTATTTCTATGCTCATTGCTAGAAAGTTGGAATGGTTTAGTTATGGCATTAGTAACTATGTCTCTCGATCTATTACTTTAAAGTTTGATGATGTTGTCAGTGCAATCCTTAGCGAGGAAATGCAATGGAAAATCTTTGGTGAGACATTAGGTAATGTTTTGACTACAGAGACTAGGGGAAGAAAAATGGAAAGAGGAAAGAGCCTAGAATATCGAGGTAAGTCAAGGAAAGGAAGATCCAAGTCCAGATTGGGGATAGTGTGCTGGAAATGTGGGAAGAAAGGACACCTGAAGAAAGATTGAAAGTCTCGGAAGGGAAAAGAAGGAGACGCACAACAAGAAAACAATCATGAAGCGAATGTGATAGGTGATGTGTTGCAAGATGCTTTGATTATTTCATTAGAAAATATGATTGATGCATGGGTGGTAGATTCAAGGGCCTCATTCCATGCCACACCTAATCGGAAACATTTTCATGATTATGTTCAAGGATATTTTGGACAGGTTCGATTGGGTGATGATAAACCTTGTAAAATCATTGGAATGGGTACAATTTTCATAAAATAGCAGAATGGAAATCAATGGCTATTGAAGGAGGTAAGGCATGTTCCAGATATGAAGAAAAATCTAATTTCAACATGGCAGTTGGGAGATGAAGGTTGTGTGACTACTTTTACATATAAAACCTAAAAGGTCACTAAAGGATTCATGGTAATAGCAAAAGGATAAAAGGTTGGTACATTGTATTTATGCAATTATATTTCTAATTTTGTTAATGCTTTAACCTCTACAGAAGAAGATATGGCATTGTGGCATCATAGGCTTGGGCACATGAGTGAGAAGGGGATGCATATTATTCATTCAAGAAATTTGTTGCCAGGTTTGAAGCATGATGATTTAAAATTCTATGAGAATTGTGTTTATGGAAAATAGAAGAGAGTCAGATTCCTTAGAGTTGGGAAAGAAAAGAAGAGCGAAAAATTAGATCTTGTGCATACCGATATATGAGGACCTGCTCAGGTATCATCTCTCGGTGGCTCTCATTATTATGTTTCTTTTATTGATGATGCAACCAAAAAAACCTATATTTATTGTATTCGAAATAAATCTGATGTATTTGATACTTTCAAGAAATGGAAAGCTTTGGTTGAAAATGAGACAGGAAAAAGGTTGAAGTGTCTCAGATCAGACAATGGAGGTGAATATTGCAACAAAGAGTTTGATAGGTACTATTCAG
>APFE030890307.1:0-12255 GCA_000404065.3 Pinus taeda | reverse complement strand
CAACAGATATATCAAATATGCCACTTTACGTGAAGTAATTCTTTATAAAAGCACGTGTCTTCATTTCGTTTAATAACTGACAACTAATTCATTTACTATCATTAAAAGCGCATGATCTTGAGTCAGATTATGGTAAGTGGCTTTTCTTTGAATGGCGTGCCCGAAGGATTCGTGATTAAGTGATTCATGATTTGCTTATGTAACATCGAAGATCATGCCATCGCAAATCACGCCAATCGCAAATCGCAAGATCGCATATTGCACCATCGCAGCGATCGCAACATCGCAGGTCGCAGAAGTTTAATGTTTGCCAAATCTTACCAGTTCATTTCTGTGATATGCGGTCTTGCGATCGGTGTTATCGCAGATCGGTAAATCTTGAAGTTTTTCCTTATGAGTATTACTTCATTGCGATGTGATGTTATGCTTAACACGAGGGTCTTGCACATAACAATATTATAGAGAAATGGAGGCATTTCCTTTATTTTTTTGCAAAGCGGTTTTAAAGACTTTTACCTTATCGTAGACTTAGGTTAAAAAATATTCGAAAGACCTTTCTAAGCTTATGATGGTAACCTTATTTTGAAGAAAGGAAAAACTTTCTTTTTCTTAAAAATTTAACTAAGGGTCCCCATTCATTTAGTATTTTGGACAACACTTAAATGAACAAGGGGGGGGTTGTTGCTGGCCACAACAGGTCCATAGCTCCATTACATTTTCAAAAAGACTAGTGCAGCCCAATATTGCATTCTCTAAAGTAGTCATGTGTTCTATGATGGATGTGGTGTGCTACGCCCTAACCTCTGGTGGGGTAGTTGGCTGCAGTTTCAATTGCAGTTCCGAGATATTCATCTAAAAGTCAAATTAACTTGGTCTACCTCATCCTTAGATTGTCGTACTGTAGTGGCAAATTTTTGAATATTTGCTGAAGCTACCGCATCCTCTGGAATGTGTACTTCAGGTACCGAATTACATGGTTGTGTAATTGCTGCTTCGAGGCTCTAGCTGCGCGCTGCTAGCTCTTCTTTTTCCTTAAGAGCCTAAGCCTTTTCGGTGAATATATGCTCATTATTCATTTTGACTTTTCTAGTTACCAATAGCATGCACTACTCTCTGATCCAAAGCTCATATGAGACCCCATGATGAAGCATGTGGAGGGTCTAAAGGGGCAGTATGGCTAAATTCATACCCACACCCTTGATCTTTTCAAGCTAAGCGTTATCTTCCTCTGACTCTATGCGTAATGTCCCTTCTAGAAAGGGAATGACTCTGAGGTCCAGAGTCTGTTTTGTTTCCATTATTCTCTTGCTCACTTACTACAGGCTCACTTGAACCCTGATCACTTGTCCCACACTCACCTGAATTATGCTTCCTTTAATCTGCAACTTGCATAGATCCTTCTGGAAACTCACTAGTGTCTGCATGTATTGCTGCTCAAATTGAGTCCGCAACCCTGTCATTGTGTCCCGGACCTTATCCCCAATCTCATCCAAGTCCCCCTTAGTGAGGACCATTAGATCTACGTGTGCATGCTGGTTCAATTTTTTCTTCTTCCTGGGTCTACAAGTCATATACTTGGTCCGCTTCTGCAATTTGAAGCGAGTGCCCTACTCGTCACACCCGCCTCCTTCCAAATTGGATTGTTCCTTCTCTTTAGTATGTTGGGAAGCTGATGCTTCAACTTATACTATGGCCTCTTTTGCATCAAGATCTTTATGAGCAGCTATCTTAGCAATAACTTCTTTCTCCTTTTGATCGGTCAACTCCCACGGTGTTGCTTGTGCTGCTTCTTTTCATTTTTGTGAAGTTGTCATCTACAAAAGAGATTTCGCCACCTTTGTTGATACCTGTGCCAAGATTGGTGGGTTCTCACCACTTCGCTGGCCATGTCCCCACAATCTCATGTACATTAGCCTCTGTAACTAGGTATGGAAACTTGTGCCATATCATCTTAGGATCTCACCTCACGCGAATAAATACATTATGAAGATCAGCCTTAAATTCTGCAAAGGCCTGCAACTACTCAAACAAGGTTGAGACAACCTTGGCCTCTGACTAATCACTATGCGAAGGTCCATCTCGACCAATATCTAAAAGGATTTTGACTCTATGATCCTCTATGGATCCTTCGTCGACCATAACAAAGCAAACTTCACTGTCTCCAATAAATCCTCATCCTGCGGAGGGAACTGTCTATCCTCGGGAAGTCACCATACAAAGAGTACAATCAATAGTAGTACCCAGGCATAGTGAAATGCCTTTCTTTCATCCCATGCTTTGGGGCAATTTGCTAAGAATTCCTTGCAGAGGTACTACACCTAGTTGTACTGCACCCCCTTTGCGCACTGTGCAACAAATGAAATTACTGGCATCAAAACCTCGTCTGCATGACATTTTCGCATGACCTTCCCAGCCAGCTGCACCACTTGGTCCATAACCGCTTGGTCCATAATAGAGAAGATAGAGTACCCGTGCGACTTCTTGACCAGTCCAAACTCAGTTTTCATTTTATCTACAATTTTTGTCTCCTTGATTTTGCCTCTAAACTCCTTGGCTAGATCTGCCCCTTTATAGGGAAATTTCATAATTCTATGGATCAACATGTCCGTTATGGGGATGGGTTCACCTAACCTCAAACACCCATCATGTACCAGCGTGAGAAATTTGCCCACATAGAAAGTATTGATAATCGACCTATGAAACTGTGGCACACACAACATATGTAGAAATCTAGCCTACTCGACCCATTTTACCCATTTCATTGCTTCCAGATTTGTGACCCTAGTCTCTTCATCGTAAATCTTGGTCATGTAATTATTGGTGGAAAAATGTGGAAATGTTTCATAATCAGCAACATCCCAATCCTCTAGTTTTAACACAGGGATATAGGTTAAGAGCATACCTTCAAATAACACTTCTTCCGGTAGTAGTGGTGTAGAGATCATGAACTTGCTCGAATCCGGGTCCTCGGGCACCTTTGCTTTCCCTTTTCGCAGAGGGATATACGCTAGGAGCCTAGTGATAGGATCACCCTTGTCATCATCTAATTCCTCAACTTCATCTCGGAGTTCTTCTACGTCCAAATCCATGGGATCATATGGCGGCTTTACCTTGTCCATCCTCCCTTTTTGCCAAACCTCCACCAGGTTCTTCCTCGGTGAATGTCTCACCGATATAGGTTGTGGTCTCTTCTGCTTTTCCTTAGCAGTAGATTGCTTTGGCGTAGGTGACCACGGTGTTGTAGGCAAAGATGGCGTAGCTTCCATTGACGCAACATCAAGGGCTTCCACTTGAAAGGTAGAAGCTTCAAAACTTATAGGCTTGGAAGACATCTATTCCAGGATAATATTCTAGTTCCACTCAAGTAGTCTCACAAATGTCGGGCTTGCAACTAAATCCTCCCAAGTCTACTGATTCATAGAGAGAAAACAATAGGGCTCATACATGATTTTCATAAAGAAAAGTGTTCTATGACAGACCAACATACCATATTTATAGGCGATTTCAAATTCAAATCTAAACGTTCCCTCCATTTTTTAATCATAAATGCATCTTTGGCAGCAGATCTCCAAAGATTTTCACCATAAATGTCGCCTACCCTCTCCACTTAACATGATTTTCACTATCCAATCATGAACAGTCACTTCAATGGCTACCTTTGGACCCATCTGTGCGACACCATCCTCCATGGTGCAACCCTCCTAGAGCACCTTCTCCTAGCACACTACTTGCTTTCCTCACGCAACCCTCTTACTACAGTTTCCTCTTCTGCGGGAACTGTAGTTTATAGTCCCGCTCTCCCTTGTAGCTGCTTGGAGTGCTAAGACTATAATGCTACCATGTAGTCATTATGCAGGGGTAGGATCCCCTATATAAAAATTTAACCCACTTCCATTCACCCTTCTAGGAGAAAATTTGCCATTTAGCTTTGCAAGCTGAGCTGCGTCAGCATCTATAATTTCCTTAATAATATACGGGCCCAACTAGTGCATTTAGAACTTTCCAGGAAAAATTGTAAACTTACTATCATATAGAAAAACCAAATCATTCACTTTGAAAGTGTGCAACTTAATATGCCTATCACGCCAGGCCTTCTCACATTCCTTTTGCATTTGCTGGTGAAATCTGCAAGAAACTAGTCTTCTTCCTACTCCATCAACTACACGAGCCATTCCTCCAAGGTCTCATGATCCATTATCTTTCTCAGAGCCACAATCTAAAGGCTTGAAAAAATATATTCCATGGGCATCACCACCTCGATCCCATAGACCAACCTAAACGAAGTTTGGCCTATCAACTTCTTGTGCATTACAAACCTAGTCAACACATTCTCCATAACCTTATTGAACTCTTCCATTGTATCATTGGCTTGGGGATGATAGGGCATACTCTTTTGGTGGTAAACCTGGAATTCTTAGAGCATTGCACTGATTTTTTCATTTAGGAAATGTGTACCCCTATCACTCATCAATATCTTAGGGCAACCAAATCATGTTAAGATGTATTCAAATATGAATGTTGTAGCTGTAGCATCAGTACAATCCTTCACCGGTTGTGCTTCTTCTCATATGGTTAAGTACTCTGTCGTATTAATGATGTACCATGCACCTAACTTCCTTCATGGTGGTTGTATTGGACCTACAAAGTCCATTGCCCATTTTTCAAATAATTGTAACGAAACCTAAGGGTTTAAGGGAAATTCATCTCTTCACAAAGGCTTTCTCATCCTTTGACAAGCATCACATGCTTTATACAATGCCTTAGAATCTTTATGCACTCTCGTCCACCATAACCCTATGCACAGAATCTTATGTGTTGTCACACTACGTGCATAGTTTCTTACCACCACTCCTCCATGTGCCTCAACAAGGATACTAGTGCGTTCAAACTCCAGAACATATCAGTACAATATTTCATCTATTCCCATCTTATAAAAATTTATTGTTATAACAGAAAAATCATTTACGCTGACCACTAATTCCTTTTTCTGTTAAGTAGAATATCCTTCTGGGGTTGTACACGTCGTCAAAAACTGAATGACATCAGCAAAGTGGTCATCCGCAACAAGCACAATAAAGAGCTATGCATCTGGCAATCCTTCTTCCAAATTGGTGGTTCTTCACCTATCTCGATTCATCTTAGGTGACCTGGTCCTACGTTCAACTGTCTAGGCTTTACTATTACTTTAGAGTCATACTCTTGAAACAAAAACAACCATCTATAGATCCCCCCCCCCAACACAGGCTTGTTGACCAGGTACTTGAGAGAGGAGTGATTTGTGTACATTTTGAAATTTTCACCCAACAAATTATGTCGAAACTTTTACAGTGCGTAGAACATTACCAGCCCTTCACGCTCTGTAGTGGAATAATTATTTTCATCTTTTAATAATTTTGCTACTTGCAATGGTTATTGGATGATCAATATCACCTTCACCAGGCTGGGTCAATACCGCACCCATTGCAATACATGAGGCATCGACATGCACATGGAACTCTTTCTTCCCATCTGGAAATACTAAGATGGGCGCAATCACCATCTTGTCCTTCAACACATCAAGACTCTGTTGACACTCCTCATCCCAACAAAAAGTCGCATCCTTCTTTAATAGTTTCTCCATCAGTGCAATTATCTGGGCATAAGACTTGATAAACTTCCTATAGTAGTATGTGTGGCCCAACATTGCACGCAAATTCTTAATATTCTTGGGAGCTTCTAAATTCACAATCATTGCTATCTTCATAGGGTCCACCATTAATCCCTTCTTACATACTACATGGCCTAGTAAAATTCCAAAAGGCACACAAAATATACATTTCTTCAATTTCAGCGTGATCTGGTATTTGCGACATGTATCTAGCATGAGGTGCAAACTTGAAACATGGTGCTTCACCAATCTGAACACAATCTAGTCATCAAAATATACCTCCAAGAATTTATGAATAAACTCCTTGAATGATGTGATTACTGCCTCGGAGAATATCATGGGTGAATTCTTCAGCTCGAATGGAATTACTACATACTAAAAGCAACTCCATTCTTCCGTGAAGGTTGTCTTGCTGTGATCTTCTGGAGCGATATTTATTTTATGGTATCCTGAGGATCCATCAATGAATGAATAAGCTTCTTGTCTTCCAAGATTTTCTAGAACTTCATCTATGAATGGTGTTGGAAATGGATCATGCACACTTGCATCATCCAAATTCCTCATATCTACGCATATCCTAATTTCTCCTTGTTGTTTCTTTTCCTGGACAACCATTAGGCTTACCCAATCATATTCTTCTACTGGCTCAATAATTCTGGCCTCTGGCATTTTGTCTAGTTCTTTGCACACCTTTTCTTTATACTTTGGATTGACTCGATAAGGTCTCTATTTTATGAGCTTCATGTTAGGTTTCAAAGTAATTTTCATTATGCCCAGATCTCCCACAATACCCTTTAGATCCGAGAACTTCATTAGGAATAGATCCTGCTATTCGCACAGTAGTTCGGCCACCTTATCGACTGTATATTTTTCCTAATAATCTCCTATCTTTTTGAACTTAGGCTCCACATCGGATCCAACACTTACTTGTTGGGTTTTTAGTGGCTCTATTACATCAGAGTTCTTTGTTTGAGGTCCTTCGACCTCGCGCTGGCCTTTAGTTTCTCAAATGTTATTTTTTCTTGGATCATCTTCTTCTTTTTTAGCAATCACATTATAGCATTCCAGCATGTGGCACAACTGCCTACTCCAGTCTGGTTGTACCCCTTCTACCGATTCTTCAGGCATTCTAAATATGGTGGCCTTAATTTCTTGTAGCGCTTCATCAATGCATTCAAATCCATCCTCAAATCTAGAAGTTAATAAGAAGTTTTCCCTCGAGATATCCTATTTTACCATCCCACAGTGTAGCTCTGTTTCCACATACCAAGTCATTGGAATAGTATCGAAGGTGTAATAGAAGATATGCACCCACCCTAGTTGCGGCTCTTCTCCCAAAGCTTTAGTCCACCGTTCCAAGTGTTCACGTGGATCATCCTTCCCACTATATTTCTTAGTCATTTGGGTATTATCATATCCAAACTACAACTTTGTCATCTTCTTGTATTCCTTCCAGCCATTGAATCTTTCCTTATGCGTACCCCACCATCGGGCAGGCATAGCACGCAGTGCCAATTCTAGTGCTTGGAGTCGATGTTCCTTGGGAACCTCCTTTTCAAACTCATCCAAATAGAGATTAACATCATTTAAGCCATTATAATGAGGAAGCTTTCTTACCTCAGTAGATATGCACTGCAGTGATTTAGTCATCATATTGCAACACAACATAGATACTTCATGCAATCGATTCTGCTAGTGCTCGATTTATTCATCCAAGTCTGAGGTACAGGAACTATCCCTATCCCACATAATTAATCCATCAGTTGTAAGATTGATCCAATCTTCATCTCGTGTCACAATCTTGTATATCTAGTCTAGATCATCATCATCATCCTCCAAAAATTCATGAATAGGTTCAGTATAGAACTCTCCTATAGCAAGGATGAGTGGCACAATAACCCTGAGTGCTTTCCTCTCAAATGTCATCTTCTGCTTCTTCAAATTAATCGCCACATCCATATCAAAGGCCCAATCAATTCTTATTATCACAGGGTAAGGATTGTTGTCATTGACTATTTCAATCACCTCGAAGTCAGCCAATGCATGTGCTCCTTCAATGTCCATCGTTACCCCATACGGGTGCCCCATAGGAATAATCTTCTACTGATTAGCCATGCATAGTTGTATAGTTTACCATTGCAGTGCAGGTCTCCCCATCCTTTCCCATGTCTATTTAATGTAGTACATTTTCATCAGACCCCAAATCCAAGATTACTTGGTCCATTTCATACTCTCCTATTTGCATGGTCAACCTCATCTCATGCCCTATCTGCTTCTTATGCTTACCTAGCTTCCTTACATTGCACTGTTCTGAAGGAATCTTAATCTTACCTGTACAATTGTCTATTAATTCCTACAGTCCTTTTACTTCCTTCTTATCGCGCAACAACTTCATACAGGTCTTTAGGAAAGTAGCTAAAAGCGAAGGATTTCGGGCACTTCACTATTCCCAATTGATTTCTCTTGACTTCTGGACATAGAGGCTTCAACAAAATTCTTTTTACCCTCCATAAAAGTTTCTTTAGCCCGATTAAGGTCAAGCCCAACTTCCTTTTCAGTGGCCTTGCGCACCCATCCTTTGGTTTCTTGCTACTTTCCCTTATCTTCACTTGTGGCCATACCACTGTGCGCGTCGATATTGATGCTATGATCTTCGTCACGAGGCTCTGCCCTCATCATATAGATATTTTGTGTGCGTTGTTGGATCTATGTCTTATTTTCTTGCATCTTTTCTATAAGGATCGGGAAATCTTCTATTGCATGGTTGAGCTGTCTAGAATATTAACAAGACAGATGTGTTGGGTTTTGACATTCGTGCGCAAAATTTCCAACTTCGCCACAATTATAAAAAATACCTTGTCCGTGACATCTACCAGCCCCTCCTCCTCTTCCTCTTCCAGGACCTTGGAATCCTTCACACACTGCACCTGTGCCATGATCTTGAGGTTAATTTTCTACCTACATTTGGTAGGTTCCTATCCATCATAAGTTCATAACTTTGACAATGGCACTCATCATGACCTATGGATTTGCAAAAATTGCAAAACCACTGTTGGGGGGTTTGTACAAACTTCTGTAGTAGATGACAATTATCTGTTGCATGATGTCCTATGACTTGACAAATAGTGCACCATGGCGCTGCTCCTGTGCTTGGCCTAGTGGTATTTTCTAGCTTTAGGGGGACAACCCCCCCTTGCCCATTAAGATAATTATGATAAACAGACAATGGTCCTTATCGTGGTCGTGGCCCTTGCATTTCAAGCACCAAATTCTACGCAAACTTCAAGTTGGGATTCCTTTCCCTTCTTCAAGCTCTGCAACTCCAGGTGCAGACTTGCTAGGTATGAGTGAATTTGTTTTAATCCAATGTTCATATCTTTTATTAGTGAGGCTTCCAATCTCAGTGCGATCTTCACATATTCTGCTTGCATTGCTATTTTCTACTGTGATAATGGTAATCTTAGGTGGGGTAGCAATGAAGAAATGTACCACTCTTTTTTTTGTTCATCTATGATGTTCATGTTATCCTGCTAGATTAGGAATTTTAGCCTCTGATCAAAATACCATGAGGATTCATTCACCAATTTCCTTATCTCCTTAAACTTTGTAACAAACTTCACTTGAGATTTAAGCTTCTTAAAGTGATTGTTCAACACTTGTTGAGTATCTGTCAACGTCGCTTGAGGATGATTTTGACAGTACTTGATATACCAAGTCAATGCTCTATCCTACAATGTTTTGATCAGCTATTCTTTCTTTAGGTTATCATTAGTGATCTGCTGCGCTATCCACACAACATTTTCAACAAACCAAAATTGTTCACGGTCTTTGCTTCCAACCCCTTTGAATATCGACATCTTCATTGTGTTTTCCATGTCGAATGTTGGAGGTGGAGGGGGAGGTGAAGGTGTAGGTGTATTCAGTGGAGGTGGAGGTGGAGGTGGAGGTGGAGGTGGAGGTAGAGTGGATGGATGAGGTATCCACCAAATACCCTGACTTATCAACTGTATTTCACTTCAAAGTGTATTCAGAATAGTTCCTTCATCATCGCTTAACGAGGATCCCAATAGCATACTATATTCAGAGCTTGATCCTCTATTCCTTCCGAAGGGTTTTCCGATTCGTGTAGTCCCAAACATCAAGGTAATGGCATAACCTTTTTTTCACACAACAACATCTTAATCCAAGTTTTCAGATATTTTAAGTACTTACCTTGTGGTCCTTTGAAGAGCTTGCACTCTACTTCGCTATAACTCACAGTCATATCATTCACGAGCTCAGTAACAAATCATCTGAGTATGCAATCAATCTGGTGATCAATGAACTACATGATGTTGTTTTTTGAAGCTTCTAGGCACCTCACTAGCTCTAGAGTCCACACAATAGGGCCATCAAGTCTCCAAGTACCCTGACTCTCTATCAATCTAGACAACCACTTGTGCAGTTCGCAAGGGAAGAAACAAAAAAAGTTCTCGGTTTTGTCTGAGTAGGTATCTATTCAACCACTGTTCATTGGAAAACCACGCTGGGTTCTATTCTCCTAAGATGTGAATGTGTGTTCCTTTCGGTTGATCCACTTCTCAATTTCCTTCTTAGTAGGGAACCACTTATTCAACATCACAAATTCCTCAGACAAATCCCAGTCCCAGCAACGAAATCGTTTGTTGGCTTAAGGAGGTCTGACCCAGGTTCACAGTTATTCATGCCAACCAACAAAACCCTAACTGCTAGCCCTTTCCGCAACAACCTACATAGCGCGGGTAGTAGTCTCACCTGAAATAGTATTGGGGAATGCTAGAACTAGGCTTTTGCATCTAGAGGCCTGTGTGATGGTTTACTAAGGTTCTTAAGGTTTAGATCTACCTTCATGCAGATCTATCCCTTCCAACTGTCAATTACTACAATTCTATCAAAATGACTTTCAGATATTTGAAAAGGTACTTGATTGTACTTAACATGTATAAAAGATATAGATTCACTACTTTCGCGCAATAAACTATATATTTTGAAGCCTTATGAACTAGACCAGTTGTCGCGCAAATCTACCCTTTCCGAACAATCAACTATAGTATATTTATCTAACAACTTATCGATCTCCACGAAGGTGGTTAATTATACTTATTATGCCCAAACATTACAGATCCATCCATTTCACACAAAAGCATTAGTTCACATAAAACATATGACAGAGAGAAGATACATAAACTTATACAGAAGTAAATAAACAAGGAACATGTGCACAGATTCAACTCAAAAAAATCTTTATTAAGATGTAAACGTTCAGATACATACTTTTTATCCCTATGCACACATCTGCAGGGGAATGTAGACTCATCTGCAGACTCACCAAGGTCTCTATGCACTCAGTTATAGGAGTCTCACCTTTCACCTAAGTACAGGAAACTAACTTTTCCTAAATTAGCATCTTTCCCTTACAATAATTCTTCCCAAAAATTTGTCTTCTTGGACTCACAATGACTAAATTACATATAGCCTTTTCATTACAATACCATGGTCCGTAGACCATGGCCGTGTCTCAAAACCATCCTATCACCTACCCATACAAGGGACTAATGCCCCTTTTACTCTTAGCTTCACACTTCAATTCCACATTTCACGAAGACTTTACATTCTTTAACAAAAATATTAAAGAAATTGACTTAAATGACAAAAATTGATGCCCGGGATCCCATCCCAACACTAGGGTACTCTCCAAGCCTGCTGGCATTAAAACAACACCATAGAAGAAAAATTATACTTTGAAAATATTAACCTCACAAAATACACTACCCTTCCTGACTTGAAACATTATGATATCGCTGAATTTTATGTAGCATTCAACTAAGAAGGCCTAAATGGTACCATGTCTATTCATGGGGTAAGTGGGAAGACCAAAGTAATATGCATAATGAATCAATACTCCCTGAAGAACTGAGGGCCTACACAAAAGAAGTTAACCGAGATGGAGAAGTTGGAATTGAACTAGTGTGTCACCAAGTGTTGTAGCTGCTACAACACCCTCAAAAATTTTGGCTTACACTCAATTTTAAAGCCTTCCTTAGCCTTGTACATTTTTGCCACAAACATCGAATCTTATTTCATGAGATTCCTTAAATTGTTTTGTCCCCTTTTGCATTGGGTAAATTTTCATCTTTTGGAAAGTTTAGCTGTCGTGCAATGTGTGTAAGCCTATCCTGATGGTTTCAAGGATCTATATTTGTGTATATGAGTCTTTATCACTATGTAAACATCTGTTGAACTCATTCAAAAAATTTTGAGCACTGTCAAACAAGTTTCATCACGATCTTCCTGAAGTCTATCTTAAGTGTCTCACTTATCATAAAGCTATCTCACAGAGGGAAATGTTTTGTTCCTATGTGTAGGAATTTACAGGGTAAGTTCCTCAGACAGAACACCAAAGGACACCGCTCACAAACAGATCACAGATCAATACACTAGTATTTTTGACGTGGTTAAAACCCTCAAAGAGGGAAACAATCCACGGCCTGAGCCAACGCGGCAACTTCAGTCAATTTATTAATAAAATAATGAAATTTTACATAAGCTTCTCTCATGAACAATTAACCTACAAATGACCCTCCATGCTC